>PVJC01035563.1:0-18196 GCA_004026665.1 Murina feae
GCCAGTTTAAGTAGAGCGGGTGCAGTTTCACTTTCACTCCTGCCGCAATGGAAGCTGCTGTTTACTCAGGTCTGTGAGTGGCGGCCGCCATGTTGGCTGGGCTAATTTGCATACAGCCACTCTGATTGGCTGGTGGGAGTGGCTTACCCCATCTTGGAGAAACGGTTAATTTCAATATTACGCTTTTATTAGTTAAGATATGTACCCCATCTGATTAAAAACTAAGTTCCATATGGTATATACGTATTTCTGAGAGTGTCTGTTTAGATTTCACAGGCTGGTGGACTCCTTTGCTTAGGTAAAATGCTAATGATTTTAAGGTTGTAAGTATAAACTCTAAATAGGTTATTTTGTTTTATCTGATATAGAAAATTAAATATACTTCCGTAAAATAAATGACACTGTTATAAAGAAGAAAAGGAATAGATAAAACACAAAATATTATGGTTATGTAACTCAAAAGTATATGCCTCAGTGAAATAAAATAGTGAGTCAGTCACATATTCAAGAGAGTATATTTACCTTACACAGGATGGAGCAAAGGTACATTTACAGTTGTTCATATTGAAAATAATACAATAATTAATAAATGATACAAAAATAAACTGTTTTGTATACTCACAACTGTAAACCCAACCTGTATTTTAGTATTCTTGAATGGATTCCATTTAAACAAATATTGATTCAATAAAAAGTATTTTATTAAATCAGGCTTAAATTCTTAATCAATTATTTTGGGGGTAAGATTAAGAATGAGAGAATGTATTTCTGGTTTGCTCTTACAAAAGTAGGTGCTAGTGCCCTAACCGGTTTGGCTCAGTGGATAGAGTGTTGGCCTGCAGACTGATGGGTCCCAGGTTCGATTCCGGTCAAGGGCATGTACCTTGGTTGCAGGCACATCCCCAGTGGGAGGTGTGCAGGAGGAGGCAGTTGATCAATGTTTCTCTCTCACTGATGTTTCCAACTCTCTATCCCTCTCCCTTCCTCTCTGTAAAAAATCAATAAAATATAATTAAAAAAAAAAAAGTAGGGTGCCCAAGGACAGACTCAGGCTGCTTGAGCTAGGTGCCCCAGGGTGGTGCCTCTATGCAGATGGGGACCCGGGTGGGATACACTCCCATTAAAAAAAATAAGTAGGTGCTAGTAAAAGGCTGCAAAAATTCGGGTAGATTAACTTTCTTACACAATGCCCTGGTATTAGAAATTATGGCATTTTAAGTTACAGCTGTGCCAAATAAGGAATTCTTGACAGAATTGAATAGCTGGGAAAATAGTAGACCTTGGGGAGCTACGTTGATAAATTTTAAGTAACTATATACAACCTACATTCTAAGTAGCTTCTGGACAGAGGTGGAACCCATGAGCACAAGTATACAAAGCCAGGGCTTTGCCAGAAGAAAAAAAGAGGACTGAAACAATGCAAGTTGCCTCAAATTATATGATCTGAAATACTTATTAAAAGACCCATGTTCCAAGTCTCCTTTAAAAATCTTAGTTTTAACGTGAGGTTTTTAATACAATATAATAAAACCTCGACACTAGGCAAGCAGATGCACTTTATAAGCTCTCAGGTTTTAAAATCCTATTAACCAAATACCTCAGAAGAACATAACCCGTATTTTTGTCAGTGGATGATTTTTTATAGTGATATGACTTTCTAATTGGATAGATTAGATGAGTTTCAATAGATTTACTTAGAACTCTTCATTTCAGAGGCATCTAAAATCTAGGGTGAAACAAAATATGAAATATATCCCCTAGTAACCTTTCTGTTCAGAGATAAATTTAAGGTAGTTAGATTCTTGGGGAGAGAATCTTAAAATATGCTTCTCCAGGCTATCTTTTTAAAGTCAGAATAACTCTTTTGAAAATTTAAATGATAATAAAAGAAGACATGAAAATCTTACTCATTAATAAGGGATATTGATTTTTTTTTAAAAAAATCATGAAACACTAGTCTAAAAGTAAGGGGTTCTCTAGAGCTGTCTGTGCATTGCAGTACCCACTCTGCACATGTGGCTCCTGTCCTGTGAAAAGTGGTGAGTCTGGAATGAGACGTGCTTTTAAGTGTGAAATGCACATTGCATTTTGAAGAGAAAGTACAAAACAGTAAAATATCTCAAAAATAATGTTTTTATAGCTGATTACACATGGACATAATAATAGTAGTAGGAAACTGCATGAAATTATCTGCAAAATCCTCTTTCAATTCCCAAAGCGGTGATTTCATGACAAAAGTGCATTTCTAAGGAGGAAACTATTATTCATTTTGTAGGCAAGGAATTATTTTTAGACATTGAAGAGCTAAATTACTATTTAGAAATGTTATGAGGACTTTCAGACTTAAATTCAGTGGATGTTATAATTCTCTGTTTTCTCTTCTTAAATTCGTAGTGACTACTGGGATATTTTCCCCGAGATAAGTACGGAATTCCCCAATCATTATCAGTTCAGACAAAATTTCTTTTAGTCTTGTGAAAAATCCTGAACAAAGGGCTTTGGGAAGGGTAACTTGTCTATATAAAAAGGAACTTAAGGGCAAATGTTTGTTTTAAACCCATCGAGTCAGTGATGAAGCTTCTTAACATGAATAGAAAGATCTACATGTTCAGGCAGTTGTCCTGTGCCACTCATTACATTTCTTCAATGGGCATTGCTTAGTGCCAATACTCATTTTGTTTACTTAACACTCACTCTTACATGGCTTATTTTGTGCTGGACACTATTCTAAATACTTGACTAATTTCGGTTAATGTAATCCTTCCAACAGCTGTTTGCGGTGAAACCATTATTTTCTCCATTTTAGGTATAAGGAAACAGAAACCCAAGCAGGCTCAATGACAGGTACTAAGTTACCCAGCAGTAGAAGGGGAGAGGCAGGCCCTAATCCAGGTAGTCTGGCTCCCGAGTCTGTGGTTGAAACCACTACAATGTCTCCCTGTCTCACTGCTGCAGCCTCTTACTCCACTGCCACCACCCTGACATTACCGATTTAATACAGCATACTGAATTATCAGAATCAGACATTTAGGTAATTGACCTAATAAGGAAAGATGCTGAAAAGAAAAGAAAAGAAAAGAAAAAAAGCTTCAAGGCACCATTACAAACATGTAATTCTGCATACTCACCGCCACACTGGTCTCTTGTTCGGTGTCTGGCACGTAAGGGTAATGGTTATAAAACATATCATTTCGCACCATTTTCTTCCTCATTCTGCAGGGCCCTTCTGTCATCTCCAGCATCCATTTGTCTAGATGGGAGCCGATGGGGGGACCCCACAACCCTCGCTCCCGCAGCAGTTCATACTCGATTTGGCACCACTCCTCGGTCACATACTTCAAGGCATTTTGCTGGCGCTGCAGGGAAGGAGTTCAGGTTGATTTTTGAGCAAAAGTAAGAGTAACAATGAAAAATCTACAAATACCTTAAAACCAAGTTAATATCTGGAAATAAATATTGCCAACACACTAGATTGCTGATAAGTTTTGTAACATTTCTGAAGATTTTAGGGAAAGAATATAAACATTCAACTCTGATAGGGAACGTCACATAAAATGTTTTAATAGGTCATTATAACTAACTTATTTAATGATTCATTGAATATATGTATACAACCTAAGTCTAAGAATAAAGATCTCTTTATACAATGAACAGTAAAATTTACTGAAAGAATAATCATAAAATTACATGAAATCATAGTAGTACTTATGTATTCAGGGAGTAGCAGAATTCCCTAAAATAACTCGTGTTGGGACTGTAAAATATTAGCAGTTTAGCATTCAGCAATCTTTAATAGACTTCAAAACAGTTGCTTTGGAAATAAAATATTTAGGATAACCTGTAGAGTAATAATGAATTCACAAAGAAGCTTTCATTGAATTTATTTTTTACTGACAATCACCAAGCAACTGTAATAGAAAACCTTATTTTTGGTCATTTATGTATTTAGAATTTCAGGAGACTTCTCAGAAACTTTGATGCATATTTTCACAATCTCCTAGGTAAGTCTGAAAGACAGAGATCTGTATTATATTTTAATTTTTATTAGGAACAAAGATTGTTGTATGTCACTATTGAATGTTAACAGGATTCAGCTGTAATGATTTCAAATTTGTTGATTTTTTAATGCAGTTTGCCTATAAGAAATTCAAGATTTCGATCTTAAAACCAATAGCTAGAGTAACTATTGGCAGAAATAATTAAAATAATCTAATGATGAATGCGGTTCAGAAACTTAGCCTGAAAATGGATAGGAAAAGAGTTCTTTCCCACTTAAGAAATGTAAAACATCATTCTACTTGCTCAGTGGAGAGATTAAAAATGGCAACAGAGGAAGTGGATGCTGTATGGACACGCTCCCAGGACCAAACTGGAATTACAACTGAAATACAGAAAAACTCTCTGAATAATCAATGGAAGACTTGCTGGAGTGAACCCTGATAAACGAGGACCGAGTGGAGGCGCACAGAGACTGGTAGGAGGGGTGGAGCACTAAAGGGCTGGTCAGGCACCCACAGATGGCAATTGAAGTCCCAGAGAGATATCTCAGCTGTGGGGGGTTGCCACTGAGAACTCTGAGGTCTAATCCCCAAGCTGAGCCCCCCAGCAGAAAGCATCACAACTGAGAAGAGCCAGAACATAACATCTGGCTATGAAAAGCAATGGGGTTGCTGTCTGTCAGGGAGAGACAGCTGGAAATTCAGGCACTCTCTTAAAGGACCAATGCACAAAATTCCCTGAGGAGCCACACACCTTGTGCTCCACTAGAGAGAAGGCAGAATGGACTGAAGCTGTGTGAGCAGAAGTCAGGATTGGGTACTCAGGGGTTAAAACTCAGAAGGCAGACACCTGAGTTTCCTTGCTGAGTCATTTCCTCAGGCAGTGGAGTACATCTTTCCCATACAGACATTTTGGTACACAGGAGGGCTTGCCTGGGGGGAACACAGTTGACCCCACCCTATTGGAAAATGCCTTGCTCTGAGGCCACTTAAGAGACTAAAACTAACAATTAGCCTCCAGGAAGAAGCAACTGCCACACCCTATTGAAAAAACTCTTGCCACTTCTGAGGACAATTGCCTGGGCGCAATTTAAATTGGAATCCTATCAATCTGTAGGCAGAGGCAGTCTCTGGAGGTTTTGAGTCTTTGCCTGATCTAATTAGTCAAAAATAGCATTTGACATTGTTCTGCACTAGAGATTGAGAGGTGTGGGCTATCTATCTAACAGTTACAAACCCAAAGAGGCAGCCAAAATGAAGAGACAAAACAAAACAAAACAATACACCTCCAAATAAAAGAACAAGAGAATTCTTCAGAAGAAGAGATAAATGAAGCAGAGATAAGAAGTTTATCTGAAACAGAGTTCAGAGTAATGATGCTCAATAGCGTGAGAAAAGATATAGTAACTATGAAAACAGAAATAAAGAATGCCATAGCATAAATAAAGAATACAGTGGAAGGAATACATAGCATATTAGGGGAAGCTGAGGATCAAATCAGTGAATTAGAAGGCAGGGTTGAAAAAAATCAATCAGAGAACCAAAAAGAAAAACAAAAACAAACAACAACTAAAAAACAGGAGGACAGCTTAAGGGAGTTGTGGGACAACATGAAATATAACAATATTAGAATATCAGGTGTGCCAGAGAGTCAGAAAGGGAGAAAGGGATAGAGAACGTGTCTGAAGAAATGGCAGAAAATTTTCCTAACCTGGTAAAGGAAAAACTCACACAAGTTCAGGAGGCACAGAGAACCTCAAGCAAGAAGAACCCAAACAGGCCCATACCCAGACACATCATAATTAAAATGGCAAAAATTAAAGACAGAGAGGATCTTAAAGGCAGCAAAAGAAAAACAAACTGTTACCTACAAAGGACCTCTTATCAGAAACCCCACAGGCCAGAAGGGAATAGCATGAAGTACTCAAGGTAATGGAAAGCAAGGATCTGAAACCAAGATAACTATATCCAGCAAGGCTATCATTCAAAATAGACAGTCAAATAAAGAGCATCCTGGATTAAAAAAAAAAAAAAAGGCTAAATAAGTTCCTCACCACCAAGCCAGCATTACACAAAATGCTAAAGGGACTGCTGTAATAAGAAGAAGCAGAGAGAGAAACCTAGACATACAGAATTAAAATGAAAATAAATAAATACCTGTCAATAATAACCCTAAATGTAAATAGGTTAAATGCTCTAATCAAAAGGCATAGGATAGCTTGAATGGATACAAAAACATGACCCAACTATATGCTGCCTACAAGAGACCCACTTCAGAACAAAAGACGCACACAGGATGACAGTGAAGTGATGGGAAAAATTTTTCCATGAAAATGAAAAAGAAAAATAAACTGGAGTAGCAATACTCATATCTGATAAACAGACTTCAAAATGAAGGCCATGATAAGAGACAACAAAGGAATGCAAAACATACCAAGATTGTGATTATGGACTCTTACCTCCTGATGTTCCTTATATTGTGTGTCTACTAAGTCACGAACAACAGCAATATGTGTAAACATCCACTGAGAAATCTCCTGACAATGGACAGAAAAAGAAGTTTAATATTTCATTATTTCCTGGAAAAAATGAGTTAACTAGCCTTGAAATTAATGCTGAACAATTAGTTAAAATTCTGTTATAGCAACCACTACAAACAGTCTCAACAAACTGAAAGATGACTTATGTGATGAAACTAATGGAGGAATGTGTGTTGAATACAAAACCTTTCCCTGCCCTACCCCAATGCCCCATCAGGGAAGGGCTTGCTGCTGAGCTTCTTGGAATGCTGCTGCTATCTTTATGGATCACTGTAGCTGCAGAGAGCAGTCTAGGCACCCCATAGCCAATGACTGATTGATTTGGGGTTAAGTAGGGTCAGCCATTTCAGCTCAGTACCGGTCAACTCTGATAGGCTATTTTGGGCCTGGAACTTATGTTGGCTGAGGATGTCACAGGACCTGCACTATAGCCTGGAATTTTCCTGTGACTAATCCTGCTTCCTTCTTCCACAGGTAATAACCACAAGGGAACCCCAATCAATATCACACACACTAAACTGCTTCTCAGACTGTGCTTCCTGGGAACCCCAGTTGCCACTTGGAATGACGGATACACACAGTTCCTCTCAGATCCTTTCCCACTGCGACTTGGGGATGGCAGGGGAAGTATGATGAGGAAGAAATTAATATTGGAAGCAGATGCGTTTTTGAAAAAAAACCACCAGTCACAGGTGTGTGTGTGTGTATGTATATGTGTGTGTATATATATACACAAGATTTATTTTAAAAAGCCATTTTATTCTACTACTTTAAAATATCAGTAAGAAAATTATCAAAAGTTCATAAAAATTGTCCAGTCTGATCATATATCAATATCTGAATCTCATCTTATGTCCAGTTATGAAATGGATATAAGTACATAGCACTGATAATGCAATTCTATCACAATAAAACAAGAAATATTACTGCAAGCTAGTTATTTCATTTTTTTAATAAATGATTTCTATGATTTTATTATTTATTGCATATATTTTTTATTGATTTCAGAGAGGAAGGGAGAGGGAGAGAGAGAAGAAACATCAGTGATGAGAGAGAATCATTGATAAGCTGCCTCCTACACACCCCCAAATGGAGATCGAGCCCGCAATCTGGGCACATGCCCCTCACTGGAATCGAACCTGGGACCCCTCAGTCCACAGGCCGACACTCTATCCACTGAGCCAAACTGATCAGGGCTAGAGTTATTTCTCTCTCTCTTCTAAAGCAAAGATGTGGAAAAGTTCCATATCAACTCACGTGCATGTACATGTTAAGTGTGTTATATAAAATTCTATAATTAAACCCTGAAATATAAAATTCTAATCATATCATCAATTAAACCAAACAGTGCACCTGGGTGGAAAGACTGTGTTTATTGAGACCACTTTCCTTCCGATTCCTTCTTGATCCTGTTAATTTGGAGAGACCGAAGCCGCTGCTTACGCGGGACAGCTTGGATTGCGAGGTGGGCACTAAAGCTTCTCCACGACTGATGCATTTCTTTTCATGGGCTATGAAATTAAACTCAGGTTATTTTACAATTTCTCCATGTATTTATTTATCAGTCTTACTTTCAATACTCTGACATCATGGCGACAAACCACAATTCTGTAGTTATCAGAAGCAGTTTACACTACAGACACATTCTTTGAGATATGCACACTTATTTTTTTTTTAAATAAATCTTTATTGTTCAGATTACAGATGTTCCTTTTTTTTTTTAAACCCCCATAGCTCCCTTCCACCTGGTTCCCCCCTCCACCCTGTGCCCTTACCCCCACCCCTGTCTTCGTCCATAGATGTAAGATTTTTGTCCAGTCTCTTCCCATACCCCTCACACCCCCCTCCCCCTGAGAATTGTCAGTCCATTCCCTTTCTATGCCCTTACTTCTATTCTATTCACCAGTTTTGCACACTTATTTATTGGTGATTTTGGATAAGGATAGTTGCTTGACAATTATTACACTGGTTGGATTTACCTTTCATTGAAACTTCACGCTCTGCAGTAATATGCTCATTTAATGAAATTGGTTTCTATGTTAATAACAATTCATAACCCTCTATCTAAAATCTTGGAATTTAAAATGTTCTGAATTTTAAAAAGGTGATACAGTACACAACCTAAATTTCATTATATAACACTACCACAGGGTCTATGGTGATAAACCAAATTTTAACACATTAATATTTCTGTGCAAAATGTATAAATATTCATTCCAGGTAGAATAAATAAAGATAGGTTAGGTTTTGCTACCAAGTGAATTTTGGGACCAAATTAATGAAAAAGCCTTGGGTTTTCAGGCCTTTTTGAACTTCAGAATTAAAGACAGGGAATTGTGGACTCTTAGCCAGGATGGTGACCATACTAAAGCTAAAAGCAATATATTATTTTCCAAACTCATAGAATCCTGATGTACAACACAACTTAAATTTTTTAATCTGAGAAGAAAAGCCAAAACCCAGCATAACCTAGAATGATTATTCTAGAATTGGTTATATTGTATTGATTTTTATTTCTACTGCTGTCATAATATCCTTTCGGGTAAGTTCTAATTACGTATCTAAAGTGCACCCACGTATAACACCCATGTGTAAATCTCCTGGTTACGGGATCTCTGCAGACTTTCTTACCCAAATGATTCTGCCAGCACTTCAAACCGGCTTCTTCGATGAGCGGCCTCGCTACAGCTATGTCCACGTGGCCCCTTTCATTCACAGGGAGAGTGACTTTGAAAAGCTCCTCCAAGGCTTGTTTCTTACTATGTATTAATTCAGTCCAAACTCTATTGACAGCTTTTATGAGAAGCTGTCGCCCTAGGAAATGAAAAAAAAAATAGATAAAATTAGTATTTTTTAATTAGTATTTATAAAATTAGTATTTTTCGTCATGAACTACATTTAAGAATTTCAACTATAGTCCTTAATGGTAAAAAAAAAAAAAAAAAAAAAAGCTTTATATCCTATCCAAACCAGTAAAAAAGATTATTCAGATAACCAAAAATGTGGTTGGCTACTTGGAAAACATAAAAAAAAAAAGAACTAAAAAAACAAGAACAACAACCCACACACAACTTTATGTTCATGTAAAAGACTACATTTTTATTTATAAAATTGGAGATCATATATATACTTCATCATCTAGCTACTTCTAAATAAGAAAAGATCATAACCCTCATGAAAATTTTGAGATCTCAATATTTAAGGTAAACTCAAAATTAAGTTGTTCTCAAATAATTTGCGGAAGAAAAGAATAAACAAAGATATTTTTTAAGTGTTTACTATCAAATTCCCTCTTGCTCTGCATTCCTTGATAATTTGTCTAACTCTTGCTCTAGACCAGTCAATCTTAGCAAGTACCAGAATCACCTGGAGGTCTTCTGACGGCTGGTCAGAGTTTCTGACTCAGTAGATGAGGACAGACAATCTGCTTTCTAACAAGTTCCCAGATAAGGGGATGTTGCTAGTCTGAGAAACGTGTGTTGAGAACCAATGTTCTTAACTGTCAGGTCCTTGAGGGGAATAGAGGAGTGGGTGAAAACAATCACTGGGCCCTCAGTTTCTGGGGGTTCAAGAACTTTTGGTGAAAAAAGAGAGAATAAGTTAATGCTTAAATGACTGAAAGACTGAGTGCTGGACTTTCGAAGGATAAAATCATATGCAAACTACCACACCATATTGCTGGGGAGACAAACACTACTATACTGATCTATTTAAAAAAAAATTTTTTTTTTTTACTAAACAATGTGGAAATAAATCAATCCACCAAAAGCCTTTCAGGCATAATACTTAACAAAATCACCAGAAAAATTAAATTTATAAAAATAGAAAGAGAAGAGAAAGAGAAAAATGGTAGTACTGACAATCTAACTCAGGCAATATTTACCTCTAATGTGATATGTATTCCTAACTCTACCAACAGGCAGCTCGCTTTATGCTAAGTGCCAAGTTAGTATTTGTACCAGTAATTGTAAACTGTAAATATCTTCAAGACTCCCATTGTTACTACAAAACGTTAAGGTCTAGAAATATCAGTGGTCCTTGGCATAAGGACATGCGCAGATACCATTCAGAGTATGTTGGTGGCATATCAGTGTATTTACAGGTATGTCCTACTGGGAGACTGGCTTGTCAGTGAATGAGAAGGAAGGAAAGGGAAAAAACTGAGGTACTCACCTTCACTAATATCTTGGCTGTAACCACCATCTGGCTCAATGTCAGAGGGGATCATAATGTGCCAGGTAGTCATGCGGGCTTCTGCTTCCAGTCCAAATCCATCCACGTTGCTGAAAAACGTGTCAGTTTAAACTATATGAAGGAAATGATTATAGCTAAAAAACTCTAATACCTAAGTATTTTCTGCAGACACAAGTAAATGTTGGCTCTGTTACCTCTATTACAAAGCTCCAAGATTGACAGACTACACTTAGCAGATGCACAAAATAGAATGGCTAGTTCATAATAAAAATGCCATTTTGAGGGGTGATCTCACAAATCCACTTGATTAAGTGTAACTGTATTAAACTACAGCATTGAGATGAACATCTTAATATTTAAGACACTTTTTGATGAACATTTTTACCTAAAAATTACAAAAAGTTCATTAAGAACATTCTCCTCATATGCCCATTCCCCCTGCCCCCTCTCCAGTCTTAATCACAGCACCTTTCCCCCAGCAGCAATGAAGTACTTGCAGTTTACCAAATGTGTCACACGCTTTTTCCCCCTCTGGGCAATCACACAGATGGCTCTTCCTACAACCTTTTTCCTTGACCTCTTTGGAGGGTTAACCACTTCCTCAACCAGGTTTAAGATGCAACTCAGCAGGCGTTTCTTCCAGGTGAGGGGCACCTAGTACATGCTTCCAAAGCACCTTGCTTCTAGCTTCTAGCACTCAGCACACCTCACTGTTCTTGCTTAGTTTCCTGTCCTCCCTCCTAGGCTGCACACTCCAAGGCCCTGCCACAGGGTCTTTCTTGCTCACATCCCAGTCTTTAATTCAATGCCTGGATCCAGCAGTCACTATAGAAATATCTGACAAAGCAATCAATAAAAAAATACTAATTTCACCCATTTAGCATACACCATTGTATTTATTCACTGTATTCTTTTCTTCTTAATCTCTTAACTTCCAACAATGTTTATTTACTTTAAAATAAATCTTTTAAAATTATATACATGACATAGGGTGATTACTGAAAAATTTAAAGATACAGAAAGTTTAAAAAAATACACATTTCATTGAAAAAAGCAACAGTTGACTTTTACCTTTTGCATTAAGTTTTAGATAAAATGGAGATTAAAGGAAAAAGAATTATTACTATCAAAAAAATAAAACCAAAAGTTTTGGTGAAATAACATCAAAGACAAATTCAAGGTGGCAAACAGAACCTAAAGGAGTTACCTTCCAACATGCAGATTGATGAGGCAGTGAGCTAGACAGCTGATGAATTCTTGGTCATGGTTCCCAGGTCCCAGGATCAAGTTCCTGTTCACAGTCAGGACCCGGAGGGAATCAAGGAGAGCTACTTGCTGTGGAACAGTTTTGTGTGCCCGTGAGAACTGGTACAGGATCGTCCTGTTGAGGCAGTGATAGACAGCATCCAGGGACAGCCCCTGGGATCTTCTCTTTGACTAAAGATATGAAAGATGCTTTATTCAGTAAGATGGGCAAAAATAAAGGATCTGCTTATCATTCACATATGAACATTTACTACATTTATTATGTACCAGATAACATGCTAAGTACTGGGGTGCTAATATATAGCTTTTGCTATTATGGGGTTCAGAATCCAAGAAACACATAATGGAATTTAATGAGATGAGTGCTATGTAGAAATACAGCTGCCAAGAACATCAGGAAGTGCCATCTGAGTAATCTCCTCCTGCAAGCTGTTAGGGTGAATGGTCTCTACTCCAAACTAAGAAAAAAATTACCGAAATTTTTAGTAAAAAACTTTTTATATTCCAGAGTCATCGCCTCGCTTGAGAACTTTTCTCTTTGGCTTAAATACAAATTTAGGTCTCGAGTAATTCTTAGATGAAAGAACCTATGCAACATATGCTAATAAAATATGATAACAGTATTTCCTACTTTCTATATTATGTGTTAAATAATAATCACTCATGCTAAACCAGGCAAATTTTCCTTAGGCAAAGGCACCACCAACACACACCAAAACAACATCTTTAAAGGAACAAGGACTACAATGGACTTTGTAAAGATTCATTTACAGGAAGAGAATATTCCTTTGATATCAATTCTTCATGCTCTGTTAGCCTTTACACACTGATGTATCATACAGTAAAAAACTTATCAAATTTATAAACAAATGATTTACATTACAAGGAAGTTATCTGGGCAGCAAACAGCAATACCCATGGGGAGACAGCGAGAGCCCAAAGCCTGAGATAACCTCGCAAGGGACACACTGGCACCGGATATGGGTAAAGGGGGAAAGGGTTTACAAGTCAATTATTTTTATTCACTTTTAATAAGCTGTGTTTTATGTTAACATTCATTATCTTATTAGTTACACTTATTTCCAACAATTTTGACACCTCAGGAAAAGTTTTTCAATTGGAAAACATGTATTCTACAAGTAATAATGACAATGGATTACCTGTGCAATTAGTTGAATTATAAAATCTATAAGAAGTTTGGATTCTTTGTTGAACATGCCTTGCCAAAGTTTGTCCACCACACGTTGTGTGAAATAAAACACATTGTTCACCAATACCTGGTAGCTTCCTCCACTGGTAATAGGTAGAGATGCATCTTCCCCTAAATTCCAGCAGGAAAAAGATGTCTAAGAAAATTGGTATCTACCAGCATCAAACCAGATCCCCCACAGATCCAGGCTAAGGCAAAATGAGCACATCTATGGAAATAAGACCAATGCTCTTATGCACTACTTTAAGAAAATGATGGTCATGGCTAGAAATCATAATAAATGTTGGAAGAAACAACTTCTGCAGGATAAAAACAACTTCTGCAGGATAAATAGATTGAGACTGTGAAGTCTCTTATTGCTTTAAGATAGCCTGGGATAAGCAAACTATTCTTCAACTGAAACCGCCAGTGACAGATAATCTGTTTCAGGGAAAAGTGAACAGTTTTTTAGCTGTAAACTAATAAAGGGTAAAATAAACCATTAAACAAAACTCTCAATTTGGAGTAAATCTTTAATAGTGACAAAGCACTATAGGCAGAAGAGAGGTTCAGAAGAATCGTGAAAAATAAACTACAACCAGGGTGGAGGTGTCATCCCCCAATGACTGCCACAAGCATAGTCTCTCTTGTACAAGCTGCCCAGAGTCTGCTATGCGCATACGGCTTCAACACTAATCCTCCCAGGTGCTCTTCATCAGAATGCTCCCCGCCCCCCCACTCCCCAGCTAAGCCCGACCTTTCTAGAAATTCTAGAGCCTCTGCTGACTGTGATTATTTCCACCCAACTTTATGAAAAACTCTTCATTTTGTGTCTTGTAAGATAGTACAACATAGACAGTATCACAAGTGATAAAAACAAAAGTTTGATTTTTATAACATGCTTTGAGAGTTGCATGTTAAGTCAATGCCAAAGATTTCTTGGCAAATTACTTTACAAAAATATGATAATTTAAGAACATGGAGATTCTATGAATATTATTACCAGGAACACAAGTAGCAAATATACTAACTCACTACTTTTCCTTCACTTTTAAGTTGGATCAGTTTCACATATAAATGTTAGCTCCACTGTAAATGTGCAAATTTTGTATTTTTATTGTAATTAGAGACATACAGGAAAAAAAACACATTTTAATGTGTCTTGAATTTATGTCCTAGAAGCCATCCTAAAGAATAACATATACATACTTATGACCCTAATATTCCACTCATAGGTATATACTCAGCAGATATGTATTAATATTATACATCAGGATACATGCAGCAAAAAATTGGTTTACAGTTATTTATATGGAAAATAATACAATAAAAAACAAATCATACAAGAATAAACTGTTTCACATACAACTGTAAACCTTTTATCTCACCCTGTATATATGACCCATATGAACCAGAATGTTTATAGCAGCTTTATGTTTAATTGTCTCAAACTGAAAACTGCTAAATGCCATCAACAGCAAAATGGATAAGTTTAGCTATTCAACTAATGGAATACTATATAGTGATGCACTCTTACTACATGCAACCTGAATAAATGTCACATACACTGTTGAGTGTAAGAAACTAGATTAAAAAGAATATACACTGTATGACTCCATTTATATCGAGTTCAAAAGCAGAGAAAAGGAATCTGTTGTTTAAGAAGTTGGGACAATGATTTATAGAGTCATATCTGGGTCAGGGTAGAAGGGGAGTTTCTGGAGTACTGGCAATGCATTTTGGAGATGTTTTATACAGGCATATTGTCTAGGTGAGAATTCATGGAGCTCCATATTCATAAATATTACAATGAAAAAGGGAATGTAAAAGTATCGATATTCATAAAAATAGAATTCATGTAATATGTTCAAAAATTTTTTTCTCTTTTCTTGTCCTCTTCCTGCCACCTCTGAGTTCACAGATGTGGACAAGCACCATAAGCACTTTCCTGCTGTTGATCTTCATTCCAGATTCAAAGGAAAGAGCTGAGGGCCTTTTCCTCAATATAGAAAAACTAGAGGCCTGGTGTATGAAATTTGTGCACTGGAAGGGAGGGTGTCATTCAGCTTGGCCTGAGCTCTCTCACATTCCAGGACCCCTCAGGGGAAGTCTGCCCGATGCCCCTGGAACAAACCTCTCGCAGTCCAGGACCCCTCGCTCCTTACTGACCGCCTGCTTGCTGCCTACCGCTTGGCTCACTGTTCCTTAGCACTTCTGCAGAGGTGGGAGAGGCTCCCACCACCGCTGGGCTTCTGGCTGAGCATTGCTCCTCCTGTGGGAGTGCACTGACCACCAGGGGGCAGCTCTTGCATTGAGCGTCTGCTCTCTGGTGGCCAGTGTGCATCATAATGACCTATCGTTCCCTTTGCTGACCTCCACTGTGCGGTTGATTTGTCTATTAGGGTTTTATTGTATAGGATACCAACAAGAGGGGGAAATGCACAGGAAAGAGGAAAGAGATGAATTTAAAAAGGATAGACTTAGGGTGTAGAGAGAGAAGAAGAGTGATTATAGATACTTTTAAAGTGAAAATAAAACAGTATTACCTAGTAACACATCAGCTGCAAGCAAATGGTCCATCACGCTATCCAAAATGTAAGTCTGAAATTCTTTTTGCTGAGTTCTTGTAGATCTTTCAGGTGAAGCCTAATTAATAAAACGAAGAATTAGAAACAGAACCAACTAAACAAAGATAAGGGCTTTACCATAATTATATTACTAAATGTATCAAAGAATTAAAATAATTTACTCTTAAATAATATAACTCGAGATTATATATATTCTTATACTTCTGACCACAGAATTTTAAAACACTGAAGCAAAGGTGAAACATCATCTTCTTTTGAATCAATTCCCCCCAAAATAGTATTCTAAATATCACAAATATTTAATAAATATCTGAGAATCTATTCTTGTACCTCACTTTCAAGAGATCTAGCAGTTTATTTTGAGATACAGAAAAAAACTTATAAATTTACTCTGGATCATAATCAACTCAAGGGATAAGTAGTAATACTAAGTTTTCTCAAATCTTAACTAGACAAAGTTTTGAAGTCTGCGAAACAGAGGTACCATAGAACACAGATAAGTAGCTTGATCAGTCAACAATGTTTATTTTCACTTGATTAAAAGTACCTGTTTGTATTTTACAGGTTTATGGCGGGCTCAAACACAAATGGGCACTTAATCCTGATTTCCTCTCACTGAAGTTGTTACAGAGTGATCGTGACCAGAATTTAAACTTGTTATTGGCTTTAAGTGCTGAGTTCAAATGTTCTTGCTGAGATTTATAGCAGCCCAATTTTTAAAGGACTTAAGATGTTATGACTGCATGCATAATTGTCTCAAAAGGTACTTGTTTGTTTTTAAATAATTCACTAGACTATTATTATATACCAAACACAGTGCTTTGTTTTATGTACCTTATCTCAATCTGTAAAATATCTCTTTGAAGTAGATACTATCATCCCAATTTTAGAGATAAGGTAATTGAGGTTTAGAGAGGTTAATTCATGTGGTGAAGACACAAATAGGATTTTCTTTTTTTCTCTTTTTTAAAAAGACACACCTAAGTCTTCATTTATTATTTTTTGAAATATTTTTAAATTGATTTTGAGAGAGAGAAGGGAGAAACACAGATATGAGAGCGTAATACAGATCGGCTGCCTCCTGCATGTCCCCTACTGGGGATTGAGCCTGCAATCTAGGCATGTGCCCTGACCAGGAATCAAACCAGCAACCTTTCAGTGCCTGGTTCAACAACCTACCAACTGGCCAGGGCTAACCTATTTTTTTGATGCCAAAGTTCATGACCTTCCCTGCTGTACCATACTCTCTAGCTCTACTAAAATCTCCATTGTAAAGTTAACAAATGTACAAGAGCAACTCTGCTACAATCTCATTATTCTTCTAGATAAACCTGGCTGGCCCACTAGACAACAGGATGAGTTCAGAGCAGAATGAAGACATGGTAAGCACTGTGATCTGCTCCAGCCTCTGACTGACAGTGAAGCCAGTCAACATCAGTCTGCAAAGAATCAAAGCCTTTGAGAGGCCGGGGGATACTTTGAAGAACCTCCTGTGCACAGGCCAAACAGCCCCAGGGTTTCCTCTGCCCACGTTGAGAGCACTATGGCTCTGGGAGAAAGGCTCTTTGCTATTCTGCTGTCTCTGCAATGGGCTGAAGCCTTTAAAGAAGAGAGTTTGGGGCTTTTTCATTCTGACTGCAATATCCCTCCTGACTGTTCTCTTCTCTGCTATTTTATAGTGCTCTCTTTGCCACCTACTTTCTCTTGGTTTATTGCCTGCCCTGCAGTCAGCCAGGGTGGGTTTCACTCCTATGAATGGGAGTGAGAAGACAGCTGGAATAGAGCAGCAAACTCTTCAGACTATAGAAAATTGCTTACAGTATCAGACAGACACACACTCCAACTCAGCCCCCCTAGTTTATCTTTCCTTCCGGACACTGTACGCAAATACTTTGTGATCTGCTCTCGTTCACTTTCTTTCTGCTACAGTCATGTGCAACAAACACATTTGACTCTCCTAAAGGTGCTAGGTGTTGACAGCAGAGGATGATGAGAAATGGGAGCTGGGAAAAGACTTACTGGCAAACTGTACAAGCTAACACAGGCCACCTGATTGTGTAAGTCTCATATACCAGGCCCTGTGTTATTAAATGTATTATTTAATTCTCCCAGTAGCCCTCAGAGACAGATCAATTTTTATGCCATTTTAAAGATGGACAAACCAAAAGGGGTGAAGAGAACTAAAGCTGGACAAGCTATAATCAGCACACATTTACTTTCTCAAAATAGTTTTTACTGGGTGATTTATGTTTCTTCCTTCCCTCATTTATTTTTTGGTTAATCCTCACCTGAGAATTTTTCCCACTAAATTTTTAGAAAGAGTGGAAGGGAAAGAGGAAGGGAGGGAGGGAGGGAGGGGGGGAGAGAGAGAGAGAGAGAGAGAGAGAGAGAGAGAGAGAGAGAGAGAGAGAGAGAGAGAGA
>PVJC01035564.1:0-18171 GCA_004026665.1 Murina feae
TGTCTCCAGCACAGAAGTTCTCCCACTGTAGACACAGCTGACTCTCGTAACCAAGTATATTTTTATAAATATATTATTAAAATAGTGACTGAGTTAATTTTTTGATGTTATAATTTTTGCTCCTGGTATTTGGATCCCCATATGATATTGATACCACACTTTCTGGAAAATTAAGTACCTACGCCTCGGTGACTGAAAAATTCGTGAAAAGAGTAGACCATAAATTTTTTTGAGACTTAGCATATTAAAATGGACTTTTGAAATTTCTGGTGTAGAAGCTTTGAGAGGGTGGGGATTTGAGAACCCAGGTGCAATATCTCCTCACTTCTCAGGTGGTGCCCAAAAAGTGACCAGTGTTCTGGAATTGCATTACACTGCTCTACCATGGTGTCCTGAGCGAACAGACATGGTAGCACATGGTCTCTAGGTAGAGAAGTCCTTATTCAACAAATAACAGATTTCAATGGCTCCCAGAGACAGCTTGATCCTGATGCAAGGTACCATATAAACATGCTGTCCTCCTTAAATTCTACCCCTAGGTGTCACCCCAGGGAAAAGGTAAAGGACAATTCTCTAATAACAAATTTTAAAATTGGAATTGTTAGTAAACTTCAGAAATTATCGAGTTTACTTGACAATGTCTAGGTTCAGTTTGAAATGGGAGTTTGAAGTAGAGACTAATTTTGAATATAAAGATATTTTTTAAAATAATAATTATTGTATATGTTATTGTGTTGAGAAAAATTACATCAACCAAAAACTTAAATTTCAAAATTTTTGAGAGAAAAAAAATACACAAAATGTAAAAATGTTAATAAAATACCAGATAATACATACAGAAATGATAAACTTATAATTTATATGTTCATCATTCCCAGAGAAGTAGGATACTCTTTCAACTTGGTGACAACTTGAAAATTATAAATCTAAACAAATTTAATATTTAAACATAATTCCTCTTAGAAGTAAAAATAGCATGCATCTATGTATATAAAAGCCTAAGTGACCATCTGACCATCCTATATGGTAGCTATAATGTACAATGACCACCAGGGGGCAGATGCTCAATGCAGAAGCTATCTAAACTAATAAAAGCGTAATATTGAAATTAACAATCTCTTTGGGACGGGTAAGCCATGCCCACCAGCCAATCAGAGCGACTATATGCAAATTAGCCTAGCCAAGATGGCAGAGGCCGCAGCCCAGGAGAAGCTGCACACAGAGTCCAGCCATAGCGCAGGATGGGAAGAGCAAGTAGACCAGTGGCTGAAGCTGTGGGCAGGAGGAGCAGGGCGGGAAGAGGCTGCAGCCTGCAATTGATCATTGCGGGGTACACACATGGGCCTCCGGGGCTCCCTGTATGTGCCTTGGCCACCCAATGGCTTCCCAGGCAGAAGCCCAGAGATGGCGCCAGCCGACCGGCCCCAAGGCTCCATCCTGGGAAGGCATCGGGTGGCCAGAGCTAGGGGCTCACACGGGGAGGCCTTAAGCCTCCCCGCGTGTGCCACGGCCACCCGATTCAATGAGAGCTGTGGGCAATCTGAAAACGACCCTCAGCCCCTCTCCCAGGCTGGCCAGACACCCCAGTAGAGACTTTAACCCTGAAGGGGCTGTGGTCAGCCTGAAAACTGCCCTCAGCCCCTCACCCAGGCTGGCCACACCCCCATGGGGTGAGGGTTCCCACTGGGGGGCTTGGCCAGCCTGCAAACAGACATCAGCCCCTCACCCAGGCTGGCCAGGCACACTAGCAGGTGGACATACCCAGAGGAGTCCCAGACTGCAAGAGGGCACAGGTCAGGCTGAGGGACACCCCCCCCCCCTCCTGAGTGCACAAATTTTTGTGCACCGGGCCCCTAGTTGTTTATAATCTACTTAGTTTATGGTGTGTTTTTTTCTTTTGAGCTTTTTTATTCTCTATTGATTAAGATATTACATACGTGTCCTTATCCTTCCATTGCCCTCCCACCCCCCTGCTCATGCGCTCACCCTCCTAGTGTCTGTGTCCACTGGTTATGCTTATATGCATGCATACAAATCCTTTGGTTGATCTCTCCCTCTTCCCCCAACTCTCCCCTGCCTTCCCTCTGAGATTTGATGGTCTGATCGATGCTTCTCTATCTATGGATCTGTTTTTGTTCATCAATTTATAAGTGAGATCATGTGATATTTATCTTTCTCTGACTGACTTAGGTTAATGCTCTCCAGGTCCATCCATGCTGTTGCAAATGATAAGAGTGCCTTCCTTTTCATAGCAGTGTAGTATTTATGGTGTTTTTTTTTGTTTGTTTGATTGATTTTTTTAGCAGACTGAATGACTAAGATTCTGACTCACAGGAACCATGAGGTAACAAATTCAAGCTGTTGAATTAGGGAAATTCATTTCATAGCCACAGATAACAATATAAAAAGATTTTAGGAAAAGATAAGATTATCACATGTGTTTGATTTGCCATATTTGAATAGAAACATGAAGGCTCTTTATTAATAGTCACCATTTAATTTTTTTAAGAGAATATAAATTGATAATATTTTTAAGAGTTATTTGGAAACCTCATGGGGAAGATCCTGGAGGGAGCAAGACTGGAAGAAAGGAGCTTTTGTAGTAATCAGAGGAGCAACAAAGAGCCCTTCAATAAGTCTGTATCAGAGGATATAAGACAAATTTAAGGACTATTAAGGAGAAATCATTGACACAATGTGAAGGCTGAATAGATATTGTGGTGAAATAATAAGCAGTTTTTCTCCTGGATTTCAACCTGGGGTGGGGGGGGAGGGAATGAGTTGATCATGGTTCTTTAATAGGGATAAAGATTAATGAAAAAGAAGAAAATATGGAGAGGATGTAGATGAATTGAGTTTTGGACATTCTGAGTTTGAGATGCCCTGGTGTACTTGCATGATGATAATAGTAAAAATAAGCAGCATGCATAAAGTGTGCCTGGTTTGATGTGTTCTACGTGGATTATTTTGTTTTATCCCCATGACAATATTTACCTAATGGCTGCTGTTATTATGTCCACTTAGCAATAAGTAATCAGAGCATTAGAGAGGTTAAAGAACTTATCCAAAGGGCACAGAGTGATTTTGAGATAATTAAACATAAAAAGTCTGTTTACAAAGCTCAAATTTCTTATCTCCACTCCATATTGTTCTTCTAGGACCAGTTCTCAAAAGGAAATCATTTGGCATTGTCTTCAGAAATTCTGAATTTCTTTGGTTGTCCTAAATATTTTTGTAACCAGACAATTCTGGTTCTAATTAAATGACTGGGCCTAGAGCCTAGAGAATAATTGCAGGCATTTAAAATTTTCTGGTGAATTATTATATTTTGTGAACCAATTACATGGAAGATATGCTGTTGATAGATATAAGAAAAGACAGGCCTGGTTCTTAGTGTTAAATTTAATCATTATAGTACAAGCCTCCTGGGTGATATACCTCATATTCATTTAAATATATTATAATATTGACTCATTAAATCCAGGATCTTCAGTAATAAGAAGTTGCACAGCACATTATTGAAATAAGTAAGTAAACTTTTTAATGTCTACAAATGCTTAAAGAGAGTGTAGGAAATATTTAGACAAATAAAGCTACCAAGGAAGCTAATAGTCCAGGCTAAGGGAATAAAGGGAAGAATTTTACACAGGTATTTATTCAAAGAATTTTAATTCATTTGATGACCCCTTCTTTGAACTGTTTGCATTATGTAATCTTCGGTTCTTTTTATATCCACATCATGAACTCATCTTAATGCTATAACCTTATAAAGTTAGATGAATGCCTCTTTTTCTTCCAACTTTTTATCATGAAAATGTTAAAATATTCAGCAGAAAATAATATAGCAAATACCTGATCCTCTGCATCTAGGTTCAACAATTATTAAAGTATTAGAAGCCTGGTGCACAAAATTCATGCATGGGGGTGGGGGTGTCATTCAGCCCAGCCTGTACCCTCTCCAATCTGGGATCCCTTGGACATCCCTCTGCAATCCGGGACTGCTAGCTCCTAAATACTCACCTGCCTGCCTGCCTGCCTGCCTGCCTGCCTGCCCTTCCCTAACCTGTCTGCCTGCTGGTCCAGTCACCTCCCAACTGCTCTTCCCTGCCAGCCTGATTGCCCCTAACTGCCTCTGCCTTGGCCCCCACCACTGTGGCTTTGTTGAGAAGGACGACTGGAAAGATGTCTGGAAGATGTCTGGTTAATTAGCATATTACCCTTTTATTAGTATAGATTCCATATTTGCATATGTGTATTCTAATCCATTCTTGAATATTTCAGCATACATATTGAAATATAAAGGATTTTTAGGGTCTTTTTTGTTTTTCAATGCCAATAAGAAGAGAGACTTTGGTGTAATGATTAAGACCAAAAAGCATTACAGAGCTAAATCAGAATCCTGACCTTGCTATTTACTAGGTATGTAAAATTTTTGCTTTATCCCTTGTAGCCTCAGTTTCATCATAGAGACAATGGGGATGAAATACATTTCTGCCTGACAGGATCCTGTAAGATCAAATGAGAGAATATATGCAAAATGCTTCAGCATAATGCCTTGTGTAACGTGAATACTCAGCAAAAGAGGAGCATTATTAATCACTACTTAACTATTCCCATCCTAGCCTCATTGCACCCTATTCCTACTGTCCAAGTATTATATACTCACAGCCAATATGAATTAAAAAAACCTGAATATGGAAATTTGAAAATTTGAGGGAAAGTGGAAAGGCATAATTCTTTTGAGTAACATATCTTTACTTAATTCAATCTAAAACTACTCTCAAAAGGAAGAAAAAAAAAACACTAATAGAAAAAATTGCTTGCCTACCGTATCCTTTGCTGAGAATTAACCAGTCTGAGTTTTCTTCTGCTTAAGCTAATTTTGCATCACTTAGGAACACATTCAAAGATAGACATGATTTGGAAACTTTTAAACAACCCACCTCCAAGTGAGTTTATAGCCAGTGACTAGTGCTTGTTATTAGAAAGATACCTTTGCATTTGGCTGTTTTCACAGAGAACATAATAAGAGTAATTGGGAGGCAGCTGGGGCTCTTTGACAGCGCTGGGAGAAACTAGCAGGATTTCTCTGGGGAAGGATTACTAATACTACATTTAAGAGAAAGAGAACCTATTTTAGGATTGAGTCAGTGATGCTGGCTTGCATGTAGCTCAGAGTGGAGAGAGAGCTGTTTGTGGAGAGACTAGCTGAGCTGGCTTCAAGATGATTCCTTCTTTATCCAGAGAAAAAGGGAAGAAAGTGAACATTTATAGAACACAGCTTTTAGTCATTAATGGACTAAGGCTGTGTGTGTGTACTCCTAAATTTAACTGAATGCCGTATGACCCTAGTAGTGCTGATTGCCATCTTTAATGTACTGTACAAGTGAGGCTGTTGAGAATTTGTCTTTTGCTCAGTGTCATATAGCTAGCAAATAATTGCAATTCAAACTGAAGTCCCTGCTTCTGAAATTGATGCTCTTTCTGTAGTAGGCAGTTCGATAGGCACGGACAGAGAAGAAACAATAAGCCAGGTACAGAGAATCACCAGGGCAGAGAGCCCCAAGTGCCTAACAATGGACAAAACTACAAGCCCTTGCAGGATCACTCCCTTAAGTATTAACCTCTGGAGGTGACATCTAGGCTTCAGCTGTGTTTCATCAACAAGCCCAGAAAAGTAGCAAAACCGAAAGGTCAGATGCCACAGCTAAAGTCAGGACCAGCTACTTTGACTAATGGTGCCCTGCCCTGGTACAGATCCATCAGTTGAGACCACAACTACTCTGAGGAGCCTCACGTGGAAAACTGATGAATATTCTATGTTATCCTCCCTGGAAACTTCCCGGTAAAAGCCCTGAGGATCAGAGCCCAGCTCTGCCCTCTCTTTGGAGCATAGCCAGCCTCACCCCACTCTCTTCCCCCAGGACATTGTCTTTGCCTCTCCTGTTCTTCTAAGCTCTGAGGTCTCTTCTTTTGCCTCTGTAACTTGTTTTCTGAGCCCATTTCCCTATGAATCACTTTTATCTGTGTTAATTTCTAACTGAATTTTTTCCTATATATTGAGTCTTACCTCTGAATTCTTTCTTAGCCAGGACTCAAGTACCAATGTTGCTGAACTGAGATCTGGTCTGACTCTACCAGTCTAACATCTGGTGCTGTTTTTCTGCTTATTAAGAAAGGATTCTTCAGGGACAACTTGGGGAAAGATTTGGTATATGGGGTACTGTGGTAGCTGTGATTTGCCTGATGCAAAATGCACAACATTTCTTTCTTTTATTAACTTTTAACAGAATTTTCTTCTAATCCACTATGGCCAGCCTCCTGCTAGCTGGGCTACAGATGACAGCCTACTACACTATCAATACTACTTGTCACACACATATTGAAGGTCTATATTAGGCTAGGCAGTGGAAAATTTAAATTTCCCAGGTGATAATCTAATCCAAAAGAAGAAAGATGCATATGTGACGGGGTGGCGGGGGGGGGGGGGATGAATTTTTGTGACCCTAGAATCTTAGACAAATGTAGGAGGGTATAATTTGTTCTTTGTTTATGAATACTAACTCTAAACTGAAAGCTAAAGAGTTAGGCATGAAAATGGCCATGTATCAGAAATCAATTAAAAATAAAGATGATAAACAGATGTGACATTATAACTAGAGGAAACAGAAGCAGAAATTAGACAATTTTACCTAAACAAATGAACAGATGCATTAAATAAAACAAAACCAATAAAACAAACAAAGTATTTGGAATAAGAATGTTTAAGTTAAAAATGATGTAAAAAGGAACTGTGTGGTATCTGGTTGTGGTAGAGTGCTGTCCATTCATTTTCTTGGCAAATATAATTTTTTAGGCATCTGGGATCAGCATAAAGACTTTTAGGTTTCCAGCTCTGAATTTCTCCCCAGTTTAGATCTCATTCATGGCTGAGTGTGGGGAGTATTGCCACTCATTCGTGGTTTCTGGACATTCACTATTCAATATGTCAAGGAAATGTAGCAAAGCCTGCAGTGTGGCCCCTGTGGCCATGTTTGTGGCTGTGGATATAGTCCAGTTCCCCATCCCAGTCAGTGGAATGGTGTCCTCCTGGCCAGCAGCCCCAAGAAGCAGAGCAGCTCATACCCGAGGTTTCCCACACCCTTGACAGCTAATAAGCCTCACCAAACTCTGTCCTTGGCCTGCACACAAGCTGTGCCCAGCACAGCTCTCTCCAGGTTCCTTCTTCTAGTTAAGTCCCTATGACCCTGGCCTACTAAGAAAATTGACCAGATTGACCAGCCACCATCGGGTCTTCCCCAGATATAAGTAATAAAGGCTATGTCTCTCCACTCTGGTCCCCCATGTGGTTTTTTTCAGATTAACAAATAATAGCATAGTGCTCCCAGGATTGGTGCTCCCGTGGTAGTGGCTTCCACACATGCAGAGTCTTTGAACTGCCAAAGTTCATTTGGTAGTAGGGAGGTGGTTTCTCACCAGTTCCAGGTTTGAGCCTTCTTTGGACCAGTTTTCTGAATATCTGGTTGATTCAGAATTTCCTTATTATCACTCGTGTCCTCTACAAGGAAAATACAAAAAAATAAACATTTAAAAAAGATTAAACTTTAAAAATATTGCAAAGATTTAGGGGAAAGCTCTCGTATATGTTTTCCATAAGTAGAGTGACGGAGCTCAGTCAGCTCCCCTTTCACTGCCTTTCATATCCTTGGAAACCCATGCATTAGCAGGTCGTCCAGGTCCATTTTGATCTACAATGAAGTATGAGAAGCATGTGGTCAGACATAGCCTATTCAAATATGTACTCTCTCTTTTGTAATAGCAATTTTGAATTTTCACATGTGGATTATATCCCTCTTGCAAAATGACATTTTTTGTGGAGAAATGTTATATAGTCTATGAAACCTGAATACCATTGGACAGTGCAATATAGCAGAGAAAATACTGGGTTTGTAGTCAAAATATACAATTTTGAATTATTTGACTATCTTTGCTATATTAGAAAAGTCATTTAATATTTCTTATACCCAGTTGTCCCGGTTGCAAAGTGGGATAATAATGGCTTCTAGCCCAGCTGGTGTGGCTCAGTGGTTAAGTGTCCACCCATGCACCAGAAGGTTGCCAGTGCCATTTTTGGTCAGGACACATAACTAGGTTTCTGGCTTGATGGAGGCAGCCCATCAATGTTGATATTTCTCTCTCATTTATGTCTCTATTGCGCTCTCCCTCTCGTTTCCTCTCTAAAATCAATAAAAACACATTAAAATATATTAATAAAAAATGACTTCTAATTTACAGAGTGGTTGTGTTACTAACAAAAAAAATATTTTTGTATTCAGCTGATAATGTTTTGAGCACTTACTATGTGTTTGATATGGTGCTAGAAGGTAAAGATATAACAGTGAACAATACTTTTTCTCCTTAAGAAATCAAAGCCATTCCAATAGTGTATAAATACTGTTGTGGGATAAGCAAAGCACAAAACCCATTTTGTGTACATCATTGTGGGTAATAATGAGGAATGACTTCCCAGAGAGGTGTTATATTGAGGGAAAGATGCAACTAAGGTAGGAAAAAAAATTCTATAATGGAAGTGGGTGGTAGGTGGACAACCTCAGCAGATTGACTAACATACAATAACTTGGAGGCAAGAAAGAGCATTAAACATTAAGGTAATACAAGTAGTTGTGCTATTGAGAGATTAGTATGGATATGTAAATAACAACCAACGCACTAAAAGATTTATACACCATGCCCCGTGGAATGTGGAGCCCACTGGAATTTTAAAGGACATTGGCACAATTAGTTTTACATTTTGTAAAGGTCACTTGACTGTATTACATAAAATGGGCAGGGATTCTATTTAGATAACCTATGCAAGAGATAATAATGGCCAAACTAAGACAAGATAAATTGTAGACATTTATTTATGAAGTAAAATATAGAGATTTGAGGGGTTAAAGATATGGCCTCAATGGCATTTGGATACTAATTTGACATGACTAAAAAAAAAAAGTGTTCATTTTTCCAGACGTTGCCAGCCTATAGTCACAAAATTATTTTAATGCCCATATTATCATGGGTTGAAGTCTCACTGGCTTACTTGTTAGCAATCATCCTACTCAAAAGGTCTTTTCCCCTCAGGGGTTTTTCTAGGGTGCTGCCTCTGTGTGCTCAAGGTCAAGTCCCTGAAGTCTGTCTGCTCTGTCCCTCTGTCATGCCACCCTATGGCTATCGTTTAAGTCATTCTGCAGTCTCTAGTCTTTGGACACCCAGTTCTCTGCTAGATTGGATGTTGCTGTCTCATCCCTGGCTGTAAGGAGAGCCCTGTTCTCTCATTCATGTTTCTGCTGCTGTAACAGAGGTATGGGAGAACATAAGATCCAGGGATCCTAATTCTCCGAAGCGCAGCTGAGACAAGGCCATAACTTCTAAGGATAATTTTTTTAGAAGTTTTAGGGAACCCAGTTCCAGGGAACACAAATTAATTTATAATGATATGTGGATTCTGTCTCATTGTCAACTCTTTTCTGTGTGATAGGGAGTATCTGAACTCTCACATTGAAATTTTCTGGGATTCTCACACCTTAGATTCAGACTAAATCTCCCCTCAACTCTGAAGAGAAAAGGAAACTTTCTTCTCACTCCAAATAAGGATTTTGAGTCTTAATTTCTTCCTGAATCCCAAATGATAGAGAGAGTGTACCCATTTCTTACAGGAGAAACCTCATCTCTAGTCATACTTTTATGACCTGTTTCCATGGCCTTAGCAAAGGAACATAATATAATAGTATGACATCAGTATAAATAGTACCATATAAAGAACATGAGCAGTCTTAGCCTGTGGGCTGATAAGACACAGTTTAATTTCCTTTCTGTCTCATTTCACCAATGATTTTATTATAATTTTGGGATTAAAACTCACACACAGTAACCTTATTACTTATATGTGTAGGTGCTTTTGTTAGGTATAATACATTATACAAATATAAATGCTATTATTTTTTATGCAAAAAAGCAAAGACTAAATTATTTAGTCCAATTCAGTGACTACTGAAGGAATAGATTATTCCTTACTTAGAGTATGATTTTATAAGATCCCAGAAATAACAATATTTGAAACACAATCTGTTTATGAAAGCTTACCTTGCTAAGTCACTAAAATCCTAAGCAGACATGATTTTCACTAGAATTTATCTGATAATAAATTTTTAGTAAGGTGAAATGAAAAGGAAATTATATTTTATAATACCTTTATCAGACCCATTCTTATTTCTTTTATTCTTTTTTAAGAGAAGGATCATCATTCTTTCTCTAAGGTTCTAAAGAACTTTTACCTAGTACATCAATTTTTATCAAAATTAGCACCAAGAGAATATATATATATATATATATATATATATATATATATATAATGATTTTAGAATCTGTGCAGTATAAGTCATATGGCAAACATTTCTAGTTTCTAGACACTGAGAATTTGAGCTAATAGAACTAATCCAGGCAGACAGGATCATTTATAAAAAACACCCAGTAGAAAGAACAACAATTGTTAAATAAGAATAGTAAACAATTGAAAACAAATCTTAAGGGAGGCTCTGGATGGGAAAGAAAAACAAAAGAATTCCTTTATTTTAGGTTCAAACAAAAAATACTATTTATTGAGTTCACAGAATGCTTGAGATGTGGGAGTGCTCATCACTATCATAAAACAGTCCCACCCAGACCAAGCCCATTTCTTTCAGATAACTTAGGTCATTGAGAGGCCAGTGGGCCAGGGGGAGGGGGAGAGGTGTTAAAAATGCTTCTCGCCCTGTCTGATTTGGCGCAGTAGATAGAGCATCAGCCTGAAGACTGAAGGGTCCCAGGTTCGATTCTGGTCAAGGGCATGTACCTTGGTTGCAGGCACATCTCCAGTAGGAGATGTGCAGGAGGCAGCTGATCAATGTTTCTCTCTCATTGATGTTTCTAACTATCCCTCTCCCTTCTTCTCTGTAAAAAATCAATAAAATATATTTAAAAAAATAAAAAATACTTCTCTGACCATAGACTGGATTCAGAGTGGAGTAAATAAGAGATCAAAGTATTCTCATTGTCCAGAAATTTGGAAAATTGCTTCTCTCAATTTGCCTCTGTGATTTGAAAATGGTGTAATTCTCCTTCTGTTGCCCAAGAAGAAGAGGGCAGGGAGCTGAAATAAAGGCTCTAGCCCTGGTAGAACCCCTCAGGCTTTACCACTCCCTTTCAGCATAGTAGATAAAAATGAACTCAGTAAACCACAGCTTATCACAGAGCAGGAATTGGAAGTGCCTCTGCACACACAGTTCGCTGGGTTTAGGAATGTCTGTGGGAAGCTTTCATTTATTGCTTTGCTTTATAAATTTACTTCATAAGTTGACTATTTTATACATCATCCTTTGAATGTACTCATTCTTTGAATGTGGTCCTGGATTTCAATTTTTTTCTTCCTTAAGACACATTGATTTCATTGAAAGCCCAAACCTTCTTCTTTTAATATGTTTTACCGAAGAGGGCTCACACTGGGCACATGCTGAGAAAGAAAATGATCCATCTCAATCTGTGCTTGAGAGGACCTAGACCCTCTCACCAGTTTTTACACTCACTAACCTCTTCCTTCTCAGTGTCCACCCTTTAGTGTCTATTGCGTATTTATGCCACCTCACCATTTGGCCATAGTTATTGCCAAATGGTGAGGTGGCATAAATTCTTCTGTGGGCTAGTTTGTAAATTCATAAAGATATTTCTGTATATAGCCTTAGCATTTCTGATTATGGTTTCAAACTTTACATTACATATTAGCAAGAATTTTAACTTTTCTAATATGAACCTGTCTGTATTCCTGTGCCAAAATTGTGTAGTGAGATGCAACAACTTTTTCACAACTTCTGAATCTGCATCTGCATGTCATAAAAGTCTGTTACACATGTAATCAGAGTAGATGTATTTGATGGTGTATCTCCTGTACACTTCTTGTTTAAAGGAGTATTTTTCTCTGTATTAGTCAAGACTCAATACTATACACGAGAGGATCCCAACCAAAATGAGCTTAAACAAAATGGAAGTTATTGGGCCCTTTCATTGTTCAAACTATGTCCTTAGAACTCACTTTGTCTTTTGTTACTTCTTGGCTTGCTTTCACATGCTTGGTTGCAAGTGGTCACAAGATGACTGTAGACTCTCCAGTTCTGATATAAGCTCAGGGCCCACAGCAAAGGGCAGGGATATCTTTTCCAGAAATTAGAGCAAAATAGCCTTCATATTGTAAGCTCAGTTTGGGTTATGTGTTCATTCCTTAACCATAACAGTGGACAGGCAAATGCGATACTTCAAATTTCCAGATCCTGGTCACACAGTATTGAGAGATGGGTTTGGCTCTAGCAGAACCAAATGCAATGAGAAGGAAATAAAGATTTGGTTGTTAGCAAGTGCAGGGCAGCACAAACAACAGATGTGCACTGCAGTCTCCCTAACCTTTGCATGTGGCAGGATCCAGAAAATAAATGGGTTGAAAAATATAATGACCCAAATATGAAAGGTGGCACACAGAGACTATTTAGCTTAGCAAGTATTTGGAAAGAAGATAACTTGGTAGAGTATGATACTCTGGACATTAAGATTTTGAGAAAGACAAAAATGTAGGAGAAAGTGATTGAGTATGCAATGCATGATACAATACATAGTTTTCCAAAGTTCAGCTATTATCCTAAGCAAAGAAGATTTCCAACATCAGGAAGTAATGTTTGAATGTGATATAGCAATTACATTTATTCCAATGGTTACCTACCTTTAAATTGTAGCAATGTTTATATTGGTATTGACATAGGTAACATTTTTATTTTTTTATTTTTTAAAATACATTTTATTGATTTTTTTACAGAGAGGAAGGGAGAGGGATAGAGAGCCAGAAACATCGATGAGAGAGAAACATTGATCAGCTGCCTCCAGCACACTCCCCACTGGGGATGTGCCCGCAACCAAGGTACATGCCCTTGACCAGAATTGAACCTAGGACCCTTGAGTCCACAGGCCGACGCTCTATCCACTGAGCCAAACTGGTCAGGGCCATAAGTAACATTTTTAAATGCCATTGCCTATTAAATATAGCTTACATATTAAGAAATACCTTCTACATGTACTGTAGGGCATTGCTACAAATGATAGCTGAAAAGAACATATTGTCTACATTTTATCAAAATAATATTAACACTTTGTTATCGGGCATTTTCCCACCAAATCACATCATAACATGGGGTTTTTTTTGACATTTTCTCGCCAAAATTAGACTTTCTGTAAAATATTCATATCTTTCGATCTATTTGATATTTTTCTATGAAACTTTCAGTGTTTTAGTTTTAAAAGAGGTCTCTATTTACTTTGCAAAATATGTGTTATTGTATTTTTTATGTACACAAAATTACTACATTCTAGGTAAACATATAAAAAACACTCTTTCACAATCAAAATAATTTTATTTTATACAAAATTACAATATTTTTTCGAAATTTTCAACAGATCTTATAAAAAAAACTATAACCTAACAGTGCTTCACTGTGTGGTAGTGTTTGAAACACTTTCCTTTGTGCAGGGGTACATTACAAAACTTGCACATGTACCACGTTTCACCGAGTAGTTTATGAGCGGCACACACAACAACGACGTAAAACATTTTTATTTTTGCCGGTTCCAACTAGAGGATCCAATATATGCTTCCTCATGTTCATTGAGAGTCTCCCTGGTGGATCCGATTTTACTCATTTCCCACAAAAAAAATATGTTAAAACATTTCCAGAAGGAACAAGTAAAATATTTACTCTAATAAAAGAGTAATATTGAAATTAACCATTTCTCTGGGATGCCTAAACCACGCCCACCAGCCAATCAGAGTGGCTGTATGCAAAATAACTCAGCCAAGATGGAGGCCAGCAGCCACGGAGGTGGGTGCAGGCGGTGGGGTGGGCAGGGCAGGTGGCGGGCTGTGGGGTGGTTGTTGCGGGCGGGGCGAGTGGTGGGCTGCAGGGTGGGTGGGGTGGGTGGGGTGGACTTGGCCAGCCTGCAAAGTGCCATAAGCCCCTCACCCAGGCTGACCAGGCATGCCAGCAGGTGGACATCCCTCGCGGTGTCCCAGACTGTGAGAGGGTACAGGTCGGGCTGAGGGACCCCCCCGAGTGCACAATATATTGTGCACTGGGCTCCTAGTCAATAATAAAAACTATATTTTATCCATTAATAAAAAATATGATATATGATTTAATTTTGGGAAATAAAAACCTTCCAAAGCTTTGGGATGCAGACAAAAGTAAAAAATCACATTTACCTCTACATACATAGTTTTTTTTATACTTTATTTTCTAACTAGGGGCCTGGTGCACAAAAATTGGTGCACATGGGAGGTCCCTCAGCCCGGCCTGTGCCCTCTCGCAGTCTGGGACCCCTCAGGGGATGTCCACCTGCTGGCATGCCTGGCCAGCCTGGGTGAGGGGCTGATGGCTGTTTGCAGGCTGGCCATGCCCCCCAGTGTGGACCCTCAACCCATTGGGGTGTGGCCAGCCTGGGTGTGGGGCTGAGGGCCATTTTCAGTCTGCCCACAGCTCCCATTGACCCAACATCCCCGCAAGGCTGGCTGGAATCAGGTTTCTGAAGTTTATTTATCTTCTATAATTGAAACACTGCTGCTTTACTGAGGGCTAGGTAGGTAACAAAGCCTCCTGTTTGCTTCAGCTCTGTGGCTTCTGTAATTGCAACTATGTTGCCTTGAGCATAGAGAGGCCCAGCCAGCCTAGGCAGACAGTTTACTCCTGGTGCAATGGAAGCCTCCTGTTTGATCTAGTTCTGTGGTGGTTGGCCTCCATCTTGGCTGGGTTAATTTGCATACAGCCACTCTGATTGGCTGGTGGGCGTGGCTTAGGCATCCTAGAGAAATGCTCAATTTCAATATTATGCTTTTATTAGAGTAGATAGGCAGGCAATTTTTTCCAGCTAATGTCTGTATTTTTAACTTCAAATATATAAACTGAGGGCAAATTATGCCACATAGATATCAGTGAAATCTTACATTAGAGTTACCTTTCTTGATGAAACCAAATCTTCAAAATCAAGAGTTCAAAACTTTAAATTTTAGAAAGGATTATGAGCAGATTTATTGTGAGTTGAATCATGTTCCCCTAAAATTCATAATTTGAAGTATTATGCCCAGGACCTCAGAATGTAACTGTATTTGGAGGTGCAGTTTTTAATGATATGATTAAGTTAAACTGAGATCGTTGGGGTGGACCCTGATTCAATAGGACTGGTGTCCTTATAAGAAGAGGGCCTATGACATAGGCAGACACCAGAAGAAGACCATGTGAACAGGTGGGAAAAAGACCACCATCTGCAAACCAAGGAAAGAAGCCTCAGGGGAAGCAACCTGCTGACATTTTGTTCTTAGACTTCTAACCTCTAGAACTGTGAAAAATAAATGTTTGTTTTTTAACAATATGTAATTTATAGCTAAATATTTCCTGGTCTAGATAGTTCATCACCATTTATTGAACAAAATGTGCACAGAGCATAAAAAACAAAAGAAAAATTCTGTGAGATGAAAAAACACAGAAAAACTAACATGCAGATAATGTAGGGCCTTGTTGGCTATTGAACCTTTTCCAAAAGATAATTTACTGGAGTGACAAAATCATACATGTCTTTTAGGAAGTTCAATCTGAAGGTAATAAGGATAAATTAGCCAGGTTCAAAAGTGGATTCATAAAACCAGAAAGGATTACATATAATGTAAAAAATAAGGCCTCTCTTCACAAGAAGTAATAAGAATGGGGGCAGGGCAGGGAAGAATGAATTTAAGCAATAAGTTTAAGAGTTGCATTACAGAGACTTGGTTAAAGGAAATGAGTGATAAGGAACATTGGAGAAGGAGAAGTGAAGGGCAATAATCAGGTTCTAAATTGAAGAAATTGGTAGACAACATGAGCACTTAGCAATATAGAAAAAGCTAGAATAAGTTTCAGGGAAATAATTCTACATTTGTTTGAAGAACATTCATTACTGAAGGTAATTATTAGTTAATATTAATTACTGGTGGAATTGTCCAATATTTCTCAGAAGAAAAACCCAGAAAGATAGAAGAAAATTAAGGAAATATTTTGTTATAAGCTAAAGAAAGGACGTGTTAGAATTAGCTAATGAATTAGTTAGAGATGAACCATATCAGGTGACACTGGGGATCTGCTGGGAAAGGTGAAATAAGGTATGGTCTAAAAGATGACAATTAGGTGGGCTGACATGGAGATTTCAAGAGACACTGAAGAATTCTTGTTGGGGAAAATCATATTTTTTTCCTCAATAATGGTAAGAATTGAGGAGTGGTAGAAGTAGAAATGTAAACGAAAAGCAAAACAAAAAACAAATGTTAGCTGAGTAAGATGGACCTCTTCTCTCTTATTCTGTCTCTACCCACCTCTTCACTATTTTCTTTCTCTCCACCCCAAGAAAATAGGGACCATGATTAGGATTTTGTAAGTCCAGGCTGCTAATTGAGTGACATGTTATTTGAGAGATGGTTTACTGTATTCTAAATTTAGCATATCTGCACAATGGCTTCTTTTTCTACTCACAGTCCTAGGAGGGAACTGCATACTAGGGCAAATAGCACTCAATCTTTATTTTTTCTCTATGTTCTCAGCACTTAAAAATGGGCATAAGTTAAGAACAGTGCCTGTTCTCCAAACCTGCTTTTTCTTATTCAGCTGAAACAACTAATTCTCCAAGCCAGTATGGAGTATGTGCGTTAGCTGGGTGATCAGATTCTTGCCTACTCTTTAAAAAAGTAATATGTTGTTTCTTTTAGCTATCCGACTCTCTATCCAAGTCTCTTTGGAGACCCTACTGTGTAATGTTAATAGATTAAAATTTTAACAATACTAGGGCCCTGGTCTTAATAATAACATGTAATTCCAAACAAACCTTATGCCTAAACTTTTAACAAAGTATAAAGGAATAGAAAAAGATGGCATTTAAGAATATTTAAATTCAAATACAAAGGAGACAGTAGACAGGGAGAGGTTAAGTTAATAGTACAGGAGAGAGAAGATAACTGAATATATTACTTTCCTTAAAGGAATAAGATTAGACACAGCTGGACTTACTCCATTGTAACATGACAAAAGAAACAAAGAACAGCTGCAAATACAGTTATAAGGTTAAGAACTGTTTGGATCTGGTAACTTCTAGTTTTTATGTGAAATAGTAGGCAGGGTCATTTACCTAAGGGTGAAAAATGAGAAGGCTTGTCAGAGGGTTAAAGAGGGTAGAAAAGCTTTGAAGCCATTGTTGCAGAAAACAGGAAAATGAAAAGACTAGAGAAAGATGATTGCATTGCCAAGGTGATTGGGTGTCCAGCTGAGTTGCCAGAAGGTGGACATCCCCCAAGGGGTCCCAGACTGCGAAAGGGCGATTTTCGTGCACTGGGCCTCTAGTCAATAGTAAAGATAAATTTTTAAAAAGTTATAGGCCTGAGGTACAGCTACCCACCATAAAGTGCTCACTTAGAAATTTGTGATCAGATTATGCTGAGTGATTACTTCCTGTTGTTAATCTTCACCCAAGGATATTTTTCCATTGATTTTTTTTAGAGAGAATGGAAGAGAAGGGGAGAGAGAGAGAGAGAGAGAGAGAGAGAGAGAGAGAGAGAGAGAGAGAGAGAGAGACATCAATGTGATAAAGACACATCAATTGGTTGTCTCTTGCATGTGCCCCCACCAGAACCGGGGATCGAGTCTGCACGGCAACTGGGGTATGTGCCCCTGACTGGAATCAAATCCAGGACCCTTCAGTCCTCAGGCCAATGCTCTATCCACTGAGGCAGAATAGCTAGGGCTGTGAGGTTATTTTTCATAGAACCCCTGTTTTTCATTCACACTACTTTTCTAATCTTATTATCTACCACTCTGCCTTGTTCTATCATCAGCACACTGATCTCCTTAGTGTTTCATTAACAAATCAAATTTGATTATCACCATAAAGCCTTTACATTTTATATTTACTTTCTTTGGAAAGTTCTCCCCAGAAATTCATATGGTTTTCTTTCTCACATCTTTAAAGTTTCTGCTCCACAAATAAGCTTTCCATGACAATTCTATCTAAATGTAGCAATGCTTTTAC
>PVJC01035565.1:0-18179 GCA_004026665.1 Murina feae
AGGCAAGTTTGGGAGGCAGGCAGCACCCAGCCCTGGCCACAGCTCAAAAAAGAGAACAACATGCAGGGGAGGGCAAGAGTCTGAGAGATCAACATAGAGGGGGTGCCTGCTCCAAGCCTCCACGGTGTGCCTGGGGGCAGGCCCCCGGCAGGTAGACACACACACAGGAGGACTGCTCCGAGCCTCAGATGCGGCTGGGGGCAGGTCCCCAGTGGTGACACACACACATACACACACACACACACACAAAAGGTGCCTGGCAGACTGGGGCCATCATAGGACATCCACTGAGGGGTCCCAGACTGTGAGAGGGGGCAGGCCGGGCTGAGGGACACCCTCCACCCCGAGTGCACAAAAATTTGTGCACTCGGAGGGGTCCCTCAGCCTGGCTTGGGCCTCTCGCAGTCTGGGACCCCTCAGGGGATGTCCACCTGCTGTCTTAGGCCCATTCCCCCGGGATGGCAGTCAGACATCCCTCTAGCAGCCTGGGAACCCTCGGGGGATGTCCACTTGCCAGTGGGAAGCAGGCCTAAGCTATAGTCAGACATACTTAGCACTGCTGAGGAGGTGAAAGAGGCTCCCGTCACCATGACTGTGCTGGCAGCCTTCAGCCTGGCTTGTGGCTGAGCAGAGCTTCCCCTGTGGGAATGCACTGACCACTAGAAGGCAGCTCCTGCATTGAGCATCTGCCCCCTGGTGGTAAGTGTGTGTCATAGTGACCAGTCCTTCCCAGTGATTCTGCTGTTAGGGTCAATTTGCATATTATCATATTTTTATTATATAGGATAGAGGCCTGGTGCATGGGTGAGAGTTGGATAGTTTGCCCTGAAGCGTGTCCCAGATCAGCATGGGGGTCCCGCTGGGGTGCCTGGCCAGCCTGGGTGAGGGGCTGATGGCTGTTTGCAGGCTGGTCAAGCCCCCCAGTGGGAACCCTCACCCCATGGGGGTGTGGCCAACCTGGGTGAGGGGCTGAGGGCTGATTTCAAGTTGGACACACCCCCTTCAGGGTGGGGGTCCCCATTTGAGTGCCTGGCCAGCCTGGGTGAGGAGCTGATGGCTGTTTGCAGACTGGCCACATTCCCTTCAGTGTGGGGGTCCCCACTGGGGTGCCTGGCCAGCCTGGGTGAGGGGCTGAGAGCCGTTTTCAGGCTGGCCATAGCCCCCAGCGGGGCCCTCACTCGATGGGAGTATGGCCAGCCTGGGTGAGGGGCTAAGGACTGTTTTCAGGCTGACCACATCCCTTCAGGGTGGAGGTTCTTGCTAGGGTGCCTGGCCAGCTTGGGTGAGGATCTGATGGCTATTTTCAGGCTGCCCACAGCCCCTTCAGGGTGAGGGGCTGATGGCCGTTTTCAGGCTGGCCATGCCCCCTGACTATCCAAGCTCCCTGCCTGTCCTTTTTTTCTTTTCTTTTCTTTTCTGGGATTTATTTATTTCCCATAATTGAAGCTTTGTAGCCTTGAGTGGAGCCAAGAGCCGACCAGGGCAGGCAGGAAGCTTGGTTTCCTCCTTTGCCGGGGGCAACCCAAGCCTCCTGCTCACTCCAGCTCTGTGGCTACCACCATCTTAGTTGGGTTAATTTACATATTCGCTCCTGATAGGATGGTGGGTGTGGCTTGTGGGCATGGCTTAAGCACAGTGGAGGGATGGTTATTGTGCATGTTTCTCTTTTATTATATAGGACTAGAGGCCTGGTGCATGAGTTTGTGCATGGGTGGGGTCTCTCAGCCTGGCCTGCAATAGGGGCAATTGGGGCCATCTCACCCAATCCTCCTCAGGGCTGATCAGGGCTGGCTAGTGGTGGGGAGGGACTATGGGAGGTTGGCTGTGGGAGCACACTGACCACTTGAGGGCAGCACCTGCATTAAGCATCTGCCCCCTGGTGGTCAGTGCACATCATAGCGACCGGTCAATTGGTCATTAGGTCAACCAGGTATAACAGTCTTTTATATATATAGATTGTGTATAACAGGATATTGTAAAAATTAAGTTATGGATTTTTTATTAAAACATTTCTTACATACCATTATATTGACTGGGCTGCAAAAATTTTTGTTGTGGGCCATGATTTTGACATGCTTGTTCTAATGTGTGGCCAAGGTTGACAGTTATTTTGCTATACTGCACTGCCTCCTATGGAGGATGACAGGAGCCCAGCACACAAAACAACTTTCTCCTCGAGCTTTCTGTGAGGTGAGGTCAGCTGGAAAGCACTCCCTTTTTCATATTGGAACAAGAATCATAGAATCTTAGATCTAGATGTTGCCTTAGGAGTCATAGATTGTTGAGCTAAATGGACCTCTAATCAGATTGCCAATGATACTGATGAAAAACAGTGGCTCAGTAAGGTAATGAGGGGTGGAGAGACAGAAGCAACACAATCCCAGAACTCAGCCAAGCTCTTCAAGGCACCCATCAGAGAAAAAGCACTTTCTTCTCTCACCAAAAAGAAATGAAAGCAGCCCCCCACATCAGTAGATTACCCCATGTCATAAGAACTACAGTAAAATTTGTCTGTTTAATTCAGCATCTTAAAACATTTTCCAAAATAAACTTGATTAATCTGAATCCCAATTGTTAAAGTGATAACTGGCAGGCCAAGTGTTTTGTTTGATCGGTACTGTTTTAAAAAGTTGACCGCACATTTAAATGTTGAGAGACCTCACATAAAATTTTAGAGAATGCATTTCTCTTGAAAGCTTGGGATATTTGGCAAGTGGACCTGCATTCCTGACGGTAACAATTGGCCGAGCTGGTCATGCGGCCCATTGAAAGCAGGTCCCAGCCCTCCCCTTTTTGTCACAGCCCCCACTGCTTCCAGTCGCACCCATGCTCTAGGCTGGCTAAATGTCACTGCAAAATTTAAAACGAAAGTTGACATCTTGTAAATGCCAGAATCCTCCACCCAGTCTGTTTCATGCATTTACATCAACTACTTGGCCCTAGTAGCATTTGAATCTGCAACTCCTGATCATGTTGTCATAGTTCACCATAATTCACCATACGCTGGGACAGAAAGAGCAACTCCTCTGCTCACTTCTGAGTGGAGGAGTTGCCCGGGCTGGTGGGACTTTACAAAGAGCAGAGGGGGCTGGATCTTCTATTCTTCGGTTTCTGACCACATGGCTGCATTTCAGTCATCCCAACACACCACAGACTATCAGAGTTTTTCATTAGAAATCTCCACTCCATCAAGAGTCTTCTTTCTGCCTGTTAATTTGTGCTATTCTCTCATCTCAAAACATCCTCCATCTTCATCTGAAGTCCATTTGTTCTTCCAGGCTCAGCCTCCTGGATGACTCTGATCCATGTGGTTCTCTCCCTTCTCAGAAATTCCTATGACATCAAGTCAGTAGAGAAACCATATGCTCTTTTGATTTCTCCAGAACAGAGAACATGCTCCTTCAGTTTGCCTACTTGTAATTTTTGGATCTCCCTAACACCCAGGATGATGCTGAACAAACAGGATTATCTCAACAGACCCTGTACTTAAAAAAAAAATTATTGTTGACACTATTATAGATGCTTCTCAACACTCTCCCACCCCTTTTCCCACCTCTACCCAGCCCCTGCTCCCCCACTTCTGGCCTTCACCACACTGTTGTCTGTGACCATGGTCTATGTATACATGTTCTTTGGCTAATCTCTTCACCTTCTTTATTGCAGTCCCTCCTCATGCCCTCCCTCTGACACCTGTCAGTTTGTTCCAGGTATCCATGCCTCTGTTTCCATTTTGCTCATCAGTTCCTTTTGTTCATTAGATTCCACATCTAAGTGAGATCATATGGTATTTGTCTGTCACAGACTGGCTTATTTCACTTGACACAATCATCTCCAGGTCCATTCATGCTGTTGCAAAGGGTTAATCCTATGCTTTGACTCAGCGTTCCCTCTGCCTTCCTCTGCCTATCAGAGCAGGTGATGCAGATCCTACTTTCAGCCACTAGAGGTCGATCGTCCACACGTATCTTGCCCTGCCCACGTTCCCAGCTGCACAGATTACTAGAGCCTCTGGAAGTAGGGCAGGCTCATTTATTTCCTCTCCAACACAGCCCCAGGCCGCCAGAGCCTCTGATGTCAGGGTCCCTGCCGTGCAAACAGCAGAATGAAAACACTGCAAATAAGAAAGGTCACTGCATCTGCTCTGCACATTTTCTTCTCACCTGAAATCTCCGCTTCACTAGCAACGCCCCAGCTCAGGCTCGGAATATTTTCCCCGACTCAATATTCCAGCAGGAGGGAAAATAAGTCTGTCACTACTGGGCACATGTGTGTGTATGTGTTTACAGATCATTACATCAGATTCATGGCCCAGGATTGTGTCAAGGAAGGTTTCCATCCACCACCCTGGCCCTCAGTCCCTGGGAAGTTTCTGATCAGGGCCCCGATGCTCCAACTCTGCTCTGCTTTGGCTGCTGTTGTTTTCCACAAATAACAAGACTGACCTTTTAAAACAGGCCCTATCAAATTGCAGCAGCCTTAAGGCAGAGGCAGCGGTCAGGTTTTATCTGAGAGAGTTGATGAGCCCAAAGTAACAATATGAAGGGAGCACTGTAGATCTGGAAATGGGACAGATGCCACTGAGGGAGGGAAGCACAGAAGGGTAAATACCTAAGGTAAGATCAATCACTCGTGTTCATGTGCCCACCTGGTGTCAGGTTGGTACTACAGACAATGATTGAGTCAGAGGGACAGCAAGGGCTTGGCAAGTGCATGTTTGTCAGAGATTCACACGGATTTCCAGACACTGGGAGGAAAGCTAGCCTAGAGCTCAGCTTGGACTAGGGAAGACCTGGACTCAAAAGCCCTAAGCACAAGCTTCCTGGGCTGGACTAACATGTTTCAAGGTCATCTCACTGTCAACTTCTAAGAAGCATTTAGACCTACTGGCAAACTTTACGGGTCTATTTCATCCATCACCAACACCACCATTAAAAGGATGCACTTATTAATAGAAGCAGCATAGCATCTCTGAAGCCAGACTCCCTGAGTGGGGATCACAGTTCTGACATTTACTAGACATAACTTAAACTCTCTACCTCAGTTTATTCACCTGTAAAATAGGACTAATAATAGTACCCACCTCAGTGGATTACTCTGAAGATTAAATGAATTAATCTCTCTATATAAAAGGCTAATATGCAAAGTGTCCCCTCCAGCTGGAGTTCAATCAACTGGGCTTGCTATGACAAGCATTAACCACCAGGAGGTGGCACAGAACAAAGGAAAGCCCCTGGCTTGGGGGCTGGCAGCCAGGAAAGGGAGGTGGGGAAGGGAGGCCCCCAGCTGGCAGCTGGTAGCCAGCACCCGCTAGGGACCCTACCAGTACATGAATTTTGTGCACTGGGTCTCTAGTGTGTGTGTGTGTGTGTGTGTGTGTGTGTGTGTGTGTGTATTGCTTAAAACAGTGCCTGCACATAGTAAACATCTAAAATTTATCTATTTTGCATAAAGCCCCTTTTTTTTCTAGTTGACTGTGTCTGGAACTTTTTCACAAATAGTGCCAATTTCATACCTTAGCAGTGATAATATCACTTTCAATCCAACAAATCTCACCTTTTCAACATAGCCAAGATTATAATTATCTTAAGTGTATATTTTCTTTTCATCCTTATTTTCTTTCAACAACAGGTCTTAAAAAATGGGTAAGAGCAAAACCAAAAATTGGTTCTTCACAAAATTGACAAATGTTTAGCTAGATTGACTAAGAAAAAAAGGAAGAGATGACCCAAATAAAGAAAATATAAAAAAAAGAAAAGAAAATGGTGTCATGGCTACTGATTTTAGAGAAATAAAAACAAATTCTAAGAGACTACTGGGATCATTTGTATGTCAAGAAAGGAATAACGTTGACAAAAATGGACAATTTCCTAGAAACATACAACACATCAAGACTCAATCATGAAGAAATAGAAACTCTCTAAACTGATCCATAACTAGTAAGAAGATTTAATGAGTAATCAAAAGTTTCCCAATAAAGAAAAGCCCAAGACCGAATGGCTTCATTGGTGAATTTTACCAAATTTTAAAAGAAGAATTACACCAATCCTCCTTAAACTCTTCCAAAACTTAAAGAGAAAGGAACACTCTCAAACTAATTTGAGGAGGCCAGCATTGCCCTACTACTAAAAGCCAAAGACACTACAAGAAAACTACAGGCCAATATTCCCAATGAATGTTGATGAAAAAAATCTTAACAAAATATTATAATACAGAACTCAATAGCAGAGTTAGTATTGTTAAAATGGCAATATTACCCAAAGTGGGCTACAGGGTCAGCGCATCCCTATAAAATTGCAATGAGTTGTTTGTTAATGCTCACCCTGAGGATATTTTTCCACTGAATTTTAGAGAGAGTGGAAGAGTGGAGGAGGAGACAGAGAGAAACATTGATGTGAGAGAGACACAATGATTAGTTGCCTCCCACACACATCCAGATCAGGGGTGGAGATTAAGCCTGTAACCAAGGTACATGCTCTTGACCAGGAATTGACCCTGAGACCCTTCACTCTATCCACTGAGCCAAGCTGGCTAGGGCTCTCTCTCTCCCTTCCTTCCTTCCTTCCTTCCTTCCTTCCTTCCTTCCTTCCTTCCTTCCTTCCTTTTTTCTTTCTTTCTCCTTTTCTTTTTATTTTTTTTTTCCTTTTTAATCCTCACCCAAGGATATTTTCCCACTGATTTTTAGGGAGAGTGGAAGAGAGAGGGAAAGATAGAAAGAAACATCAATGTGTGAGAAACACATCAATTGTTTGTCTCCTGCACAAGCCCTGACCAGGGCCTGGGCTGGGGAAGAGCCTGCAGCCAAGGTAAGTGCCCTTGACAGGAATCAAACCCAGGAACCTTTGGTTCATAGGCTGATGCTCTATCCACTGAGTCAAACTGGCTAGGGCTCTTTTTTTTTTTGTTGAAGAAATAGTAGAAATATATATTCTAAAATTCATATGGAATCTCAAGGTACCCTTGATTAACCAAAACAATCTTAATACAATGAAGTTGGAGAGCTCTCTCTTCCTGATTCCAAAACTTACTTCAAAGCCACAGTAATCAAAACACTACTGTACTGACATATAGAGCATCAATGAAATAGAATAGAGAGCCCAGAATAAACTCTCACATTATGTTCAAACTAAGGGCCTGGTGCACAAAAATTTGTGTACTCAGGAGGTCCCTCAGCCCGGCCTGTGTCCTCTCACAGTCTGGGACCCCTCAGGGTATGTCCACCTGCTGGCGTGCCTGGCCAACCTGGGTGAGGGGCTGATGGCTGTTTGCAGGCTGGCCAAGCCCTCTAGTGTGGACTGTCACCCCATTGGGATGTGGCCATCCTGGGTGAGGGTCTGAGGGCCGTTTTCAGGCTGCCCACAGTTCCTTCAGGGTTCAGTCCCTACTGGAGTGTCTGGGCAGCCTGGGTGATGGGCTGAGGGGCATTTTCAGGCTTTCAGGCTGCCCACAGCTCCCATTGACCCAATGTCCCAGCAAGGCTGGCTGGAAGCAGGTTTCTGGGGTTTGTTTATCTTCTATAATTGAAACTATTGCTTTAAGCTGAGGCCTAGGCAGGTAACAAAGCCTCCTGTCTGCTTCAGCTCCATGGCTTCTATAATTGCAATTATGTTGCTGTGAGCAGAGAGAGGCCCAGCTGGCCTAGGCAGACAGTTTACTCCTGGTGCAATGGAAGCCTCCTGTTTACTCTAGCTCAGTGACTGCCAGCCTCCATCTTGGCTGGGTTAATTTGCATACAGCCACTCTGATTGGCTGGTGGGTGTGACTTAGGCATCCTGGAGAAATGGTCAATTTCAATATTACTCTTTTATTAGATAAGATGCTTTTTGACAAATGGCAAGACTATTTAATGGGGAAAGGGCAGTCTTTTCAACAAATAGTGTGGAAAACTAGATGTCCACTTGCTGAAGACTGAAGTTGAAGCCTTATCTTATACCATATACAAAATTAATTTAAAACAGATCAAAGAACTAAACATAAGAGCTAAAATTTAAGGCAAAAGTTTCATTACATTGGATTTAGTGATGATTTCTTGGATATGACACTGAAAGTCCAAGTAACAAAAGAAAAAACAGATAAATTAGACTACATCAAAATTAAAAACTGTGCATCCAAGGATACAACCCACAGAATGAAAAGACAACACACATAAGTAGAGAACATATTTCAAATCATATATCTGATAAGAGTCTAATAAGCAGAATTTATAAGGAATTCCTACAACTCAGCAATAACAACAAAAACAAACCTGATTTAAAAGTGGGCGAATAACTCGAACAGACATTTATCCAAAGATGATACAGTAGCCAATAAGCACATGAGAAGGTGTTCAGCATTGCAATCATTACGAAAATGTAAGTCAAGACCATAATGAGATAGTTCACATCCACTAGGATGGTTACTGTAAAAAATAATAATAAGTGTTGGTGAGGATATGGAGAAATTGGAACCTTCATGTAATGCTGGTGGGAATGTAAAACTGATGCCGCCACTTATAGAAAACAGTATGGCATTTCCTCAAACAATTAAAAGTAAAATTACAGTATAAACCAGCAAATGTAATTTGGGTATATATACCCAAAATAATTGAAAGCAGTGTCTCAAAGAAATATTTTCACACTCATGTTAATAGCAACATTATTCAAGAGAGTCAAAACCTAGAAGGAAACAACCAAAGCACTCATAGATAAATGGATAAACAAAATGTTCTTTGTACATACATGGAATATTATTCCGACTTTAAAAAGAAGGAAATTCTTACACATGCTACAACATGGATAAGCCTTAAAAACACTGTGCAAAGTGAAATAAAACAGTCACAAAAGGACAAATACTGTATGACTACATTTATATGAGGTACCTAGAGTAGTCAAGTTCCTAAAGGAAGAAAGTAGAAGGTGGTTGCCAGGGGTTGGAGGGGAGGAAGAACAGGGAGTTCTTGTTTCATGGGTAGAGAGTTTCTATTTTGCAAAATGAAAGGAGTTCTGCTGATGGATGTGGCGATGATTGCACAACACTGTGAATGTGACTTAATGTCACTAACTGAACACTTAAAAATAGTAAAGATAGTAGAGTTTATGTTATATATATTTTACCACAAATTAAAAAAAAAAAAACATGGATAAGAAAATATTCAAGTGTTCATTCATTCAACAACTATGCCTGAAAGACTGACATATGCCAAGCACAGTGGGGAATGCAATAGTGAGAAAAACAGATAGTCCTGCCCTAATGAGCGTCACCTTCTAGTGGGGACACAGGCAATAAAAATAAACACAGAGAAATGGAGAAGGTAGTTTAGATGCTATACAGAGCTAAGGGAAGTTCACAGGGTGATACGGCAGTGAGTGAGTTAGAGGGTGGGGTTTACCTAAGATGTAACGATCCAGCAAAACATATCTGAAAGACTCAACATGTGAGCTAAGACCTGAAAGACAAAAAGAATAAACATGCAAAGAGCCAGATCCCAGGAGCGAAGGCCTCGAGGTAGGAAAGAGCTCAGAAAATTCAGGGAACAGAAAGCATAAAGGAGTGGAGCACAAAGAGTAAGGGGAGAATGGGAAAGGGTGGGCTTGGAGAGCCAGGCCATGGCTACATCGTGTGAGGCTTTGTTCCTTGGAGTAAGGGGTGTAGATTTTACTCTACATGATCCAACGGATGTTTTAAAATGTGGGGAGACGAGTGAAAGCCGTGAGACCAGGGAGGAAATGAGGGGTGATGGCAGCTTTCAGACATGTTTTGCTTGATCATTCCAGCTTAAGTAAACCCCACCCTTTAAGCCACTCACTATCATATCACCCCGTTAACTTCCCTTAGCTCTCTTTAATATCTAAACAACCTTGTCTATTTCTCTGTGTTTATTTTTATTGCCTGTGTCCCCACTAGAATGTAACCCTCATTAGGGCAAGACTATCTATTTTTCTCACTATTGCACTCTATACAGTGCTTGGTGATGGTAACTAAAGTGGAAGCAGTCGACATGGAGTGAAGTGGATGGATTTTAGATAGATTTTTGAGTTAAAACACAGGATTGCTGATAGTCTGATCTGACCGTGGAGGTCGAGAGAAAGGAAGAAATTAATCATTATTTCTAGGGTTTTTTTTGACATGAGTGGGTGGTGGTGGTATTTACCAAGACAGTGAAAGCATCAGACTGGGCCAGAAGAGTTAGATTTTGTACATGTTACATTTAATGTGAATATTAAATGTGAGAATGGGAATGTCAAATAGTCATTTGTATATTTGACAAATATACAAAGGAGAGGTCAGGCCTGGGAACATAAACCTGGGAGTCATCAGTGAATACATATCTAGAGCCAAAAGCCTGGTTGCTATTCTAGGGAGAGATCATGTTCTGGATGTTTTACGTGGCCGTTTGCCTGGAATAGAGGGTGTGATTGAGCCCCTTTGTAGGCAGTCCTCGCAGCAGTTTCCCGTTGGAGCAATCCCTCTCTCCGGGCCCACATGTGCAGGTCCAGGCTCTATCACATACTGAAGAAGAGGGAGAACCGCAGGGCTCTATGATTTTTTTCTCTTTCCACTTCTTCTTCCAAGTTTTTATTCAGGGAGAAAGTTTTCGGTGAAGGCCAAACACAAGTTAATTGACTTGCTTTCTTCGTTCCCACTTGGAGCATAGCACGGAGTAGAAGTTATGGGAAGCAGATGAGAGAAGTAAGTGAGATTCCTCCCCGTTAGAAACTTAACTACAGCGGTTCCCCCTTATCCATGAGGGCTATGTTCCAAGACCCCAGCGGATGCCTGAAACCTTGCATAGTACTGAACTCCACATGCCTATATATGACAAACTTTAGTTATTTTTTAAATTAAATCTTTATTATTGAACTAATACATATGTCCCCTTTATCCTCCATTGACCCTTTCTAGCCGGCTCCTGCCCTCTGCCCCAGGCCTTCGCCAATCTAGTTCTTTGGTTGATCTCTTCTCACCCTAATTTCTAAAGTAGGCAATTTCAAGGATAAAATATTTTTCTTACCATAAGTCTTAGTAACTTCAGCATATGATATTTTTCCTTTCTTATTAAGTTGAGAACTTTTACTTTTTCACTTAAAGGAAGCACTTTATGGCTTCTCGTTGGCGTATTTAAATTATAGCTAACACTACTCTTACGCTTTTGGGCCATCATGAGTAAAATAAGGGTTACTTAAACACAAGCACTGCGATACCGGCACCATCTATCTAATCACCAAGATGGTTACCAAGTGACTAACAGGTGGGAAGTGAGTGCAGTGTGAACACGCTGGACAAAGGGATGATTCAAGTCCTGGGTGGAACAGAGTGGGATGGTGAAAGATTTCATCATGTTACCCAGAATGACATGCGATTTAAAACTTATGGATTGTTTCTTTCTTGAATTTTCCATTTAATGTTTTTGAATCACAGTTGACCATGGATAACTGAAACATCAGAAAGTAAAACTATAGATAAGGGTGGATATTATATTCAGAAAAAAAGAAAATTAATAAAAAAGTTAAATAATCATAGGTAAGGCATTATATGGGTTCAGTGCAAGAAAGAGGAACCACCCATTTTATGAGAGAGAGAGAGAGAGAGAACAAACTAGGTGCACAAGAAATTGTGGAAGGATTCAAGAGATGACTCTGAACTGGCCCTCATGACCGACTCCAATTACATTTCAGAACTGACCATCAGGGAGGGAATTGGCAACTCTGAAGGCACCGCCAGGTCTATTGAGCTCAAGACCTCACTTTGACAACTAAAGACAACCTAGAATCAGGAAGCTGCCAGCACCGTGCCATTATGGACATTGCCTCTCAACACTCATAAAACAATGGGATCTGGAACACAGACCAGCCATGCCTTAGCCCACACCACTCCTCTTGCACACAACTCTCAGTACTCAGGAGAACGGACATGGGCTATTGTGGATGAAATATTTAGCATCTCCATCGTTTTTGCCATTTGAAAACAGCCCAGGTCAAGGAGATGGTCTCTGTCTCACTGTCACCTTTCAAATCCAGCTCAAATTCACCCACTTGTCAGAACTTATTGCCTGTCCTGAATCCTACTGGCAGCAGAGTCAGAGAAATGTACCGTTCTGCTCTCTCACCTCTGAGGTTCAGGGAGAGACCGTAGGAGAGCTTCTCAACTGGGGGTGATTTTGCTCTCCCTTTCCTGGCCTGGAGACATTGGGCAATGCCTGGAGACACTGCTGATTGTCACAACTGGGAGGAGGGTATTACTGGTGTCTAGTGAGTAGAGGCCATAAATATTGCTAAACATACTACGATACACAAGCCAGCCTCCACAACAAAGAATCATCTGGCTTAAAATGCCTGAGGTTGAGAGACTGCGCTACAGAGAGTGAAAAGAGAGATTGACGAAACAAAACCACTGTGTCCAGCAACGGTGAAGGGCCCAGATTCATTCTACAAATCATTAGTATCAAAGTGGTTTCTATGGTTTTTTGTTTGTTTGTTTGTTTTTAAAGAAAGTCAAGTAGAAGCTGGAGTAGTTAGAGAATTTTTCACAAATAATGTGGGGCTGGAATTACATTCTAAAGATGGTCAAGAATTGTTTATGCTGAGACAGTAGCAGAGATGGTGGGAGCGAGGAAGGGAAAGTAACCTAAGGCTTGACGTTAGGAACGAAAAGGCATGTTTATAAGGAAAAGGGAAGGTCAGCCTGATGTTATGAAGTTTCAAAATAGGTGTTTAAACAGGTGGTGTCAGATTGTGAAGAGCTTTGGACATCTGGCTGAAAAGTTTGAACTGCAGCGTGGTGGAGCGGAAAGGCTTAGAAAGCCGGCAAAAGCAAGTTTGGTCCTGACTCCTCTACATCCTAGAGTGAAATCCTGGAAACATTTCTTAAACTTTTCCAGGGTGCAGTCTCCTCTGCCAGAGATATTATGACAGCCTTCGGTGGTTTACGTAAGCTCAGTATGTACAGGACCCTGTTCCTTTTTTGTCCTTTTGATAATATTGACCTGTTGGGCCTTGCATATTCCCCAACTTAAAAGAAATCAGACAATTCTGCAGCCTACAAGCCAATCTCTCGATGCAACCACAGCCTTATAGTCAACATCCAGGTAAACTAGTGAGTGGAATCTGTATTTTGTTATGTTTGGTGAACTACTTTTATTAATTTATTAAACACCACTTAAATAATTTGTATACGTAGGATCATACAAGTATTACACTCTGGTTAAGACTATACATACAAGTATTTATGCTGTATTCTAGACTATCCATGTACAAAGTGATATAGTGACGTGATCATGATAACAAGTGCTCCCGACCGATGTCTCAATTTATTGATTTATTTTGTTCATGGAGACTTTGCTTGACTCTACCCTGTTTGACAAACTAACTTTTAAAGTTTGTGGTAAAAAAAGACAACATAAAATTCACAATTTTAACTGTTTTAAAGTGTAAAATGCAGTGGTATTTAGTACATTCATAATGCTGTGCAACCATGACTACTGTCAAGTTTCAGAACATTTTTATCACCAACCCCAAACTCATACTCATTAATCAGTTGCTCCCCATTTCCACCTATTCTCTAGCCCTTGGCAACCACTAATCTGCTTTTATCTCTTTGGACTTGCCTATTCTGTGTATTTCAAATAAATGGAATTATATATGTATGGCCCTTTGTGTCTGGCTTTTTCACTCAGCATAATGACTTCAAGGTTCATCCATGTTCTGGCATGATCAGAACTTCATTCCTTTTATGGATAAAGGGAGTCCATTGCATGGATCTACCACATGGTATTTACTAATTCATCAGTTGGTGGATAGTTGGGTTGTTCCCATTTTTTGGCTATTGTGAATAGTACTGCTAAGAACATTCACTTCAGGTTTTGTTTGAACAACTGTGCTATGTTTAACTTATTGATGAGACACAGATTTTTTTCCACAGCATCTGTACCATTTTACATCCCACCAGTAATGCATTAAGGGTTCTAAATTTTTCATATTTTTTGCCAACAATTGTTATTTTCCTTTTTTATTTATTTTTAATTTTTTGATCATAGCCATCTTAATGGGTATGAAGTGGTATATTTTGTGGCTTTCTTTCGCATTTTTCTAATGACTAACGACATCGAACATCTTTCCATGTGCTTCTTGGCCTTAGTGTACTACTTTTAGGGGATGTGTCTATTCAAGTCCTTTATCCATTTTTTTGAGTGGTTTAATTGTTGTGGCATTGTAAGAGTCCTTTATCATATCCTGGATATTAGACCTTGTCAGATATATGATTTGCTGGAATTTTCTCCCATCTTGTAGGTTGTCTTTTCACTCTGTCAATGTTATATTTTTATGCACGTAAGTTTTTCATTTAAAAAAATTCCTATTTATCTATTTTTATTGTTGTTTCTTGTGCTTTTGGTGTCATATCTAAGGAACCATTGCCAAATCCAAAGTTATAAAATTTTACCCCTGTGTTTCCTTCCAAGGGATTATAGTTTTAGCTCTTATATTTAGGTCTTTGATCCATTTTGAATCACAGCATCTTTTGAGCCACCTGCCTTCTATGGAATCCTAATACACATGTTGCCCCACCAACCTCTTATCTCAACCTTTTCAAACAAATGTTGTTTGCTCACCTTTTTCCTACAATGATCTACTTAGGCCTTCTTTCTCTGGACATGCTCCATTCTCCTCAGATATCTTTCTAAAAGTTCCCCATCAAATCTTCTTTCATCAAAGCCCCTTCAAATATCCAATTCTGTGCTATTAGCAGTGGGAAAGAATTGAATAAATTGATAGGCACTTAGAATTCAGAACAGCTGATCAATGGAAGTTTTTGTCCTGTCTGAGAAATAGTAAATTTTACTAGTGGGGATTTTAAAAAATGGACTTTATTATTTTTAGAGTTTTATGTTCATAGCAAAATTGAGAGGAAGATGTAGAGATTTCCCATATATTCCCTGCTTCTATACATGCATAGCCTCCTCCATCATCAATATCCCCCCACCAGAGTGGTACATTTGTTACAATTGATGAACCTATCTAATCTAATAAAAGCGTAATACTAAAATTGACCATTTCTTTGGTATGCCTAAGCCACGCCCACCAGCCAATCAGAGCAACTGTATGCAAATTAACCCAGCCAAGATGGAGGCCAGTAGTCACAGAGCTGAGTAAACAGGCAGCTTCCGTTGTAGCAGGAGTAAAACTGTTTGCCGGTCGGCTGGGCCCCTCTGTGCTCCAGGCAACAACATATTTGCAACATTGTCTCAATTATAGAAGCCTCAGAGCTGAAGCAAACAGCAGACCTGGGCCCGACTACTCAGGCAACATTGTCTCAATTATAGAAGCCACGAGCTGAAGCAGACAGGAGGCTTCCTTATCTGCCTAGGCCTCAGCTTAAAGGAACAGTGTATCAATTATAGAAGATAAACAAAACCCAGAAACTTGCTTCCAGCCAGCCTTTCTGGGACATTGGGTCAATGGGACCTGTGGGAAGCCTGAAAGCCTGAAAACAGCCCTCAGTCCGTCACCCATGCTGGCCACACCTCAATGGGGTGAGGGATCCCACTGGGGGGCTTGGTCAGCCTGCAAACAGCCATCAGCCCATCACCCAGGCTGGACAGGTACCCCAGTAGGGACCCAAAACCTGAAGGGACTGTGGGCAGCCTGAAACACCCTTCAGCTCCTCACCCAGGCTGCCCAGGCACCCCAGTAGGGACCCAAACCCTGAAGAGGTTGTGGGCAGCCTGAAAACGGCCCTCAGCCCGTCATCTAGACTGGCCACACCCCAATGGGGTGAGGGTCCACACTGGGAGGCTTGGCCAGCCTGCAAACAGCCATCAGCCCCTCACCCAGGCTTACCAGGCATGCCAGCAGGTGGACATCCCCTTAGGGGTCCCAGACTTTGAGAGGGCACAGGTCAGGCTGAGGGACCTCCCGAGTGCACAAAAATTTGTGCACTCGGCCCTTAGTATGACACATAAAAATCACTTAAAATCCATAGTTCACTTTAGGGTTCACTCTTGGCAGCTCTTGGCCTTCTAGATTCTATAGGTTTGGAAAAAGGTATAACAATATATATCCACCACTATAGAATATACAGAGTTTCACTAAATAACCTCCATGGTCTACCTATTCTTTCATCCCTGCCCTCTGACCTCTAAAAACCACTGATTTTTTTTACTGTCTCCATATTTTTGTATTTTCTAGAATGTCATATAGTTGGAATCATACAGTATGTAGCCTGCTATTGGAATTTTTTTAAAAAAATCTTCACTTGAAGACATTTTTACATTGATTATTAGAGAGAGAGAAAGACAGAGAAATATCGATGTGGGAGAAACACATATACTGGTAGCCTCCTGCACAAGCACCTATCAGGGCTCAGCATAGAGAGAAGCCTGCAGCCAAGGTACGTGCCCTTGACCTGAATTGAACCCAGGACCCTGCAGTCTGCAGGCCGACTCTCTATCCACTGAGCCAAACCGGCTAAGGTTGGATTTTTAAAATAAGTTAGTGCCATAGTTCAGACAATGATTCTGCAAACTCTTTGAAGAAAGAATTTGTGATTTGTCTTCTCATGTGCCCAGGAGCAGTCAGTTACTATAGAATGTGTAAATAAATGACCGATAATGACATTTTAACATGTTAGCAATCAGAAATAGGCAACACCTTTGGAAAGAAGGGCCCTCTCTGAAGCATTAATTTATAATGAATGTCTAATGGGAAACTGAGGAAGAATCTAGAACCAGGGTTGAGGACCTGGGTGACACTTCCAACAAATTCTTGGACCATCCACCATTCTAAGACACTATGACACTTTTAGCGACAGGGGCACAAGTAGTAACTGCAGCTGCAAACTAGATTATCATTGTAGCTTATAAAATTTCTACATGATTTCTTGTGATATTATTTATTCATCCTTAGGTTACCAGGAAAAATTAGAATGAGGGAATAAATAGCCATCCTTACCTTCATAGAGAAATGAATAATTATTTCAAAGGACTTTAAAATTTCCTATACTACAATTGTAAGATACATACATTATTCATCTCCCTCAAAGAATTGCCGGATTTCTGTAACATTCCTTCAAAATATTGTTTTGCCAAATGTATATTTAGTATTCTGGTAACTAAGTTTTATCTTAGACTTGTTTATTATCAGAATCTTGAAAGAGCTAAACATGTGTTTGGTTAGCCAAACACATTTTTATTTGGTGATGTAAACACAACAAATTAGAGAAGGCCTTTCATGTTGAAATTATGGGAGATGAAATATGTAATGTTCAACAGTCAAACAGCAGAGCAATTAATCTGCCAGGAATTTTTACACAAGATAACTAACTCCCAAGGGCCTTCATTCAAGACTAAAAGAAAAAAACCACATACACTATTATTTCTAACTAGGGGCCCGGTGCACAAAAATTTGTGCACTCGGGGTGGAGGGAGTCCCTCAGCCCGGCCTATGCCCTCTCACAGTCTGGGACCCCTCAGTGAATGTCCTATGATGGCCCCAGTCTGCCAGGCGCCTTTTGTGTGTGTGTGTGTGTGTGTGTGTGTCGCCACTGGGGACCTGCCCCCAGCCGCATCTGAGCAGTCCTCCTGTGTGTGTCTACCAGCCGGGGGCCTGCCCCCAGGCACACCGTGGAGACTTGGAGCAGGCACCCCTCTATGTTGATCTCTCAGACTCTTGCCCTCCCCTGCATGTTGTTCTCTTTTTTGAGCTGTGGCCAGGGCTGGGTGCTGCCTGCCTCCCAAGCTTGCCTACTGCCCATCTTCCTCCATCCACCAGAAAGCAGGGAAAACCCTGCCTCGTGGTCAGGCCAGCCTTTTCCTGCTCCCTGATCCCCAGAAGGGACCTGGGAAGTCGCCAAGCAGGCCGCCAACTCTTTCCCACTCACCTGTCCTCTGCAGCCTTCCTTTCCCACTTCTCGGTGCCACCAAGGGGTCTGGGAGCTGCCAAGCAGGACCCCGGCCCCCGCAAAGGGCCTGGGAAGCCCACCAAGCAGGCCACTGACCCCCTGCTGCCTTTTTCTCGCTCCCCGATGCCCCTCCAAGGGCCTGGACAGCTGCCAAGTGGGCCACCGACCCCCTGCCACCTCTTACCCGCTCCCCGATGCCCCGCAAAGGGCCTGGGAAGCCCACCAAGCAGGCCGCCGACCCCCTGCCACCTCCTACCCGCTCCCCGATGCCCCGCAAAGGGCCTGGACAGCTGCCAAGCGGGCCACCGACC
>PVJC01035566.1:0-18197 GCA_004026665.1 Murina feae
CCTGGTGCCCTGGTGCCCTGGTGCCACTTCCAACTGCCAGCATAGGCAGGCAGTTGCAACAGAACCCTTTGGTTTGCTCTAGTTCCGTGGCTGTTGGCCTCCATCTTGGCTGGGTTAATTTGCATACAGCCTCTCTGATTGGCTGTTGGCCTCCATCTTGGCTGGATTAATTTGCATACAGCCGCTCTGATTGGCTGGTGGTAACGGTCACATTTGCATGTTTCACTTTTATTATAGAAGATAATTAGTTCTAATTAATTATACTATGAAGACAGATATGATATATTGTCTTCTCCCACTGGAAAGTAAGCTTCATGAAAGAAGAGTTGTGTTGTTTTTGTCCATTTGATCTCTAATATATCTGAAGTGTCCAGAATAGAGCCCAGCATGTAAGGGATTCAAGCGGTATTTGACTATATTGACTGGAGAGGTCAGGGAACACCTTACTAATGACGTGTTGCTCTTTGGAGGCAGCTGAATTTGAGTCTGGCCTAAGAGGCTGACATTGGTTTGGAAAGGAAGTTAAGTAAGGTTGAGTTAAAGTGGAATGTTTCTATATATATTTAAGGATTTGCTTGAAAATATAAAATGACAGCAATGCTCTTTAATTATGCTGAACATGGTTTCTGTTTGCATGCCTTCTTACAAACACCGAGGAAGATACTAGAGAGTCTGTTTTCAATAAAGCATATTTAATGTGGCAAATAGGATTTGTGCAGGAAGTCAATACTGTTGTGAAAAATTGTGAACGTGATACTCTTACAGTGCCTTTTCATATGTTTATTAGAGTAGTTTCTTTATTTCTTTCATTCTTCTCTTACCTTGATTACCTGTAAAAAGATACACCGAAATTATGAGACTTACCTTTTCTTAGCATTCAAGGAAACTTAGCACACAATAACTAAATAGTTTCCTGATACTGCAATTCTTAGAAGCAAAATTAAATATATTAATCATTTTTTGCTCTGTTTGATTCGTTCTCAAATCAGGTAATAAAATCTTGAGACATTCTTAGAACAAGACAGTAAATGTGACCATTAAGTCGGGAAGAGCCCAGCCGATGTGGCTCAGTGATTGAGCGTTGACCTTTGAACCAGGAGGTCGTGGTTTGATTCCTGGTCACATGCCTGGGTTGTAGGCTGGATCCCCAGTGTGGGGTTGCAGGAGGTAACCTATTGAAGATTCTATCAATAATGTTTCTTTCTCTCCCTTCCTCTCTGAAATCAATAAAAATATATATTTTTTAAAATCAGGAAGAAAATCTTTACTATGTTTTTATATGGCAGTAGTATTGAAATATATATGTAACTATATTTAAAAATTTTTATTATATGGATTTTTTGTTTAAGCTTAAGTACTCCTATTTTCTCTATTTACAGTAGACTAAAAACAGGAAAAAATATGGAGGCAGATATGATCGCAGATCTTCGACGCAAGCTCAAAGAGGCTGAAGAAGAGCGACTAAAAGCTGCACAATATGGTTTACAACTAGTAGAGAGCCAAAATGAATTGCAGGCACAATTAGATAAATGCCGTAATGAAATGATGACCATAACTGAGGTAGGACTCTAGACTCCTCTGTTTATAAGGGTGTACTTTGCTAGAAAATTTGTGCTGTCTAGCAATTATTGTAAATATTATTTGTATTCTTTTTTGAAGATTTTAGATCTAGTTCCCACCCACCCCCATCCCCAATGAAGAGGAATGAACTAAATGAATTCCGAGTTTCTTTCTGACCCAAGGTGTTCTGGCTTTGGAAATTAAGTTATGATTGCTCTCTTCACCACCTATTTGATTTTAGATTTTGTCTTGTCTGTACACTTCGTAGGTGGCCTCACTTGTTTCATAGCTTTGGATGACATCTGAATGCTCTATGACACTACACCAAGTCCTTAGTTCTCCACTAAAGTCTACACTGTGTACTCAGTTGCCTGCTAATGGGCATCTTAAACTTAATATAAACAGAAGAGTTGGCTTTTCTTTCAATTTTCTTTAACTTATTCAGTAAATGTAATAACATTCATCTAGTTGCCTAAGCCAGAAATGTCGTAGTTTTACTCAATATTTTTTTATCCCTTCTTTCTCATATTTAATCCATTAATAAGCTCCAGGAACTTGACCTACAAAACATTTATTTATGCTATACCACCCTAGTCCAGACCACCATCCTCTCTCCCTAGATTATTACACTAGCCTTCCAACCAGGTTGCCTGATACTCTCATTTCTGTTCCTACTACTCATTCTTTACTTAGCAGCCAATTGGTCATTGAAGAATATACGAAAGGACATGTTATAGCCTCTCTACAAACATACACTGTTATATTGACACCAGAATCTGAGCTCCTTACCTGGGTTTGTAGATCGATCCCTGTGTAATCTAAGCCCTGCCAACCTTTCATCTTATCTCAAGCTGCTTTCCTTTGTTCTTAACTGGACTGGTCCTGCCTTATGGACTGGACACAAGCTGTTGCCTCCATCTGAGTTGCTCATCCCCCACTTGCATAGATTGAGTTCTTAACCTTCTGGTTTCTGTAAGATGTCAGCTCAGTGGAGATGCCTTTCCCTGACTATATAGGGTGCCCCCTAAAATGCAAACACACACTTCGAGTAATTACAAAGGCAGTGTTTATTATAATACATTGTTTTAAAAATTGAGCTATGAGATTTATATACCTGGTACACTTTGGGGGGACAACCTGTATATTGTAAAGCTTCCATCATTCACTCTCTTAATTCTCTGTAGTGCTAATGATCTCCAGAGTAAAAGCACCATGAGAGAGGACATTCTGTCTGTCTTGTTCACTGTGGTATCAGCAGTGCCTGGCACACATTTGTTAAAAAAGGAATAAATCAGTTTTGTTTAGTATATGCTCGGTAACATGTAAACTGATCTCAAATTTTAAATGTAGCAGGTAAAAATAACTAATGGCAACTCTTGTTTTTTAATTTTCTCTTTTTACTTAATATAATTTTATTTTGTCTTATTTAAAATACTTTTATTGATTTTTAGAGAGAGAGGAAGGGAGAGGGAAAGAGAAACATTGATGTGAGAGTGAAACATTGATTGGCTGCCTCCTGCATGCCCCCTAACCAGGGGTGGAACCCGCAACCCTAGTATATGCCCTAATGGGGAATCGATGCATAGGATGACACCCAACCAAATGAGCCACACCAGCCAGAACTTTTTTATCTTATTTTTTAAAGCCTGTTGAAGAAGTTTGAATTGATGGCCCTTTTATTTTTAAGCTTTCTTGTCAGTAGCAAAATTCCTATTAAATACTCCTTTCATCTCAAACACTGTATTAATTCAAAGAGTCATTTGTGAACATTCCTTAGATAACTATATTCTAAAAGTAAGTAAGGGCTGACTTAGTATTTCACTTCACCCCTAGTCTGCTGTTTCTTCATTTTGTTCAGAGCTACAAGTAGAGCATATCATTATCAAACCAAGTAATCCTCACAAGGAAAACTTAAGTGGTATTAAAAATATTTTTCCTAGCAGAGATTACTTAACACACTGATATGCCATGGTATACTCATTACTTCCTTGACAAGGTTTAATACAATTACCATATCCCTAGAATGTATTTGAATATAGTCTCAAAATACTCCTTAGGGAGTTTTTAATTTTTAAGATTGATTAGCTACAAAGTTATTCCAGATTTAACATGTGGTTGTTACTTAGAATGTAGCAAATGTATAAAGCAGAAATGAAACAGTTGAAGGTGAGAACTGCTTATATGTGATGGCTTTCAGTTATTTTTATGCAATTGAATTGTAATTGAATCTGCTTTCAGAATTATGAGCAAGAAAAATACACTCTTCAGAGAGAAGTTGAACTCAAGAGTCGAATGTTAGAAAGTTTGAGTTCTGAATGTGAAGCTATTAAACAAGATCAAAAAGTACACCTGGAGAAATTAGAAGAACAGCTGAGCAGAACCCATGGACAGGAAGTGAATGAACTAAAAAATAAGGTTTGGATATCTATGTATTTCAGAACAAAAATGTTCCATGCTTATGCAGCAATCTGTAAACTTAGGTGCTGAAGATTTTTCTTAGTACCATCTATGCAAAATAGCTGAGATCAAAAAGAGCTCTATGTTAATAGGCATGGAAACACAGAAACAAGAATTTACCTAAGGAATTTGTATAAATAACATTCTATTAGTTAAATACAATTATTTAATTTTTGTAACTGGATATTTGTTACAGAGTTTTGGTTTAGTGACCAGCATGACCCTTTTTGCTTATAGTGGATAATATGGCAGCCGTCTTCCAGGCAGACTCGTCCCCTAGTTTCCACTACAATTAGTGATACATTCTATAATTCCACGACAGCTTTTTATAAATGTATGCACATGAGAATTGATACTTTATGGTTTCTTTATTGAAGGTAAACTAACATGTGATTCCATTTTTATAACAACTTCATAAGGGAGGTGCCATTATTACCTCCATATAACAGTTGAGAAAACCATTATTTAAGCCTACAAAGTAAGTTGGACAAAATTACAGAGCTAGAAATTATCGGTCAAGATTTGAACTGAAGCTGATTCCCAAGCTTGTGTTGCTGCATGTAATATTGTCCAATGGCATGTAATACTGGCTCCATTGGAAGCATAAAGACAGAGTAAATGGTTGTTCAGTGAGTGTCCATTCCCTTTTGACACCCCATCTACACAGTGCTCTCAGGTTACTTGTGAAGAATCCAGAACTTTTATGATGGCGCCTTTTTGTAGAGTCTGTATTTTTCAAAATCCTCTCCACTAAAACTTGTGTGACTTTTGTCCTGATTTCTCAGAAGTCTCTTTTCTAATTTTCAGTGTTTCTTGTGGCATCTTTTAAGATGTTTCTATATCTGTGTATTATCTATACTATTACTTAGTTTCTCATTAAATGGCCTTTCTAAATATTTTCTCATTTTAAAGTAATAATATCAGTAAAATGGCATGTTTTAACTGGTAATATTTTTTTCTAATATGCAATATAAACAACTATCAAAATATACTTTTGTGTAATGCTTAAGATCATCTCACATACCACTCTGGCAAATAGTAATCCAGCTTATCTGGAGCTAATATTAGTGGAGACACCAATGACTGGTAATGGTGCTTTTTCTCCCCTCTCCTGAGTGTTGTTTTCATTTTAGCAGTATTTTTTGTTATCTGCCCTACACAAAAATGTAATCTAGAAAATATTCGGAGATTGAGGCAAGGCCAATCATAGATGGCTTCTTGATGGAGCAAATACTAAATCAGTCAAAAAAATTTTTCAGTCTTACTGAAGTTCTCAAATTGCCATAAATTTGGAGCTTTATTTGCGATCTTTCACTTATTTCCCACATTTAACCTATCAACAGGTTCTAAGAGTTTGACTTACAAAACATCCATGTGCACCACTGCCCCTCTAGTTCAGGTCACCATCCTCTCTCTCCTAACTACTATGGTAATCTGCGTCTACCACTGCCGCTTATACCATTCATTCTTCATACAACATGTATCAGGAATCCAGACCTACCCCGATTGCTTATATGGATTTATTTGTATGTTTATAAAACAAGTCATGTCAGTATCTTAAAAGATGCCTAACCTTGGCCAAATATGAAGCCCCAACAGCCTCATCATGCAGTAAGTTTGAGTCAGTCAGTGATATTTTTCAGAAAGATGGCCATGTTTTCACATACATCATTTAGTTGAAATTTTTATTTTACATTATGAAAGTAGGAAAGGGAAAACAAATCAAGCTAAGAGGCTCTGGTTTTTTAAATATAAAATGTATTTTTAAAATATCTTAGGATATATTCTAAGAATGTTGAAACTATTGACGATAATTCAATGTAGATGATAATCATAACTCTGAACAATAAGTAAAGCTTTTTATTGATAACAGGAACCCTTTAGTGAATGCTAGGCATGGTGCTACAATTTTACCCACACGATTTCAGTTGAGAGTTGTGATGATAGGTACAGTCATTTACCAGTGTTACATATAAGGGACGAAACTGACCCTAACGCTTTACCCTTCTGCTATAAATGCTCCCTGTAAAGCTATGAATTCTTAGTGTTCCAAGATGTGGAACTTTGACATTTTAGAAAGCCATCAAATAGTTCTGTTAGGTGGCCTGTCTTCCAAAGTGTTATCCTGAGGGACAAGGCAATTTGTACTGCAGTTGTATGCTCTGATGGTCTTCACTTACCTTTTGATTGAGATTTTTTTTTGTATGTGTGTGTGTGTTTTTTAACTTTAGTTAGAGAAGCTAAAAGCAGAATTGGATGAAGCTAGGCTTAGTGAAAAGCAACTGAAGCACAAAGTAGATCATCAGAAGGAACTCCTGTCTCGTAAATCAGAGGAAATGCGAGTAATGTCTGAACGTGTGCATGAAAGCATGTCTTCAGAGGTGCTGGCTCTTCAAGTTGAACTGATGGAAATGGAACGTACGAAGGTAATTTTTATGGCACATGTGTGCTCAGGTTTTCTTCCCCTTTTTTGCACATATTTTACATGTTTTTGTAATAATCTTTATGAGCTAGTTTTAAGGCTGAATTATTTTTTGTACTATCTTTTATCTAACTAGATAAGTGTTTTACAGAGTTTTTAGGGAGATTAGTTCGTGCATAATAAAGCTTTAAATTACATGATTATGTAAGGCAGATTTTATCGTTAGATTAATGAAACCTCTGGAAGAATTTAGAGACATTTACTCTGATCTTAGTTTGTGTCATTTAAAAAAAAACAAAACAAAAACCTCAATATAAAATGTTGGTCCCTTGGAAGTTAATATGCATATGAACATAGTTGTGTGTGTTTTTTTATTGCAGGCTAAGGATAATTAAAAATTAAAGCCTTAAATTCATAGGAAAGATAGTCTCTAGAGCCTCTTTTTGTTTTCTGCTGAAAAATTTATTATTTTATTATGCACATTGTAAAACCTTTAACTAGTTTTTTAGTTTTAGTTGTGAACCATTGCTGATAGATAAACTGAGCAGCTGCTAAATAAAAGATTATTTAGGAGTTTCGTCTTTTTCAATTCCAATTGAATAGACCACCCTCAAAGAAGAAGTGAATGAACTGCAGTACAGACTAGAACAACTGGAACTTCTTAATTCTAATCTAATGCGCCAGGTCGACCGGATTACAGAAGAAAAAGAAGAGCGAGAAAAAGAAGCTGTGTCTTATTTTAATGCCTTAGAGGTATTATGATTACAGCAACATCTTTTCAATTCATAATAAGTTGTTTTCTTGCTAATCTAATCTCTATTAGCTAAGTTGTTTTCTTTTTAATTTAGAAAGCTCGTGTAGCAAATCAAGATCTTCAAGTGCAATTAGACCAAGCACTCCAGCAAGCCCTGGACCCTAGTAGTAAAGGCAACTCTTTGTTTGCAGAGGTACTTAGAAACATTCCAGTGATTAAATTGGCATTTCACTTAATGCAAACATAATTAAACATGTTCATATTTTTAGGTAGAAGATCGAAGGGCAGCAATGGAACGAAGGTTTATCAGCATGAAAGTCAAGTATCAGTCACTAATGAAGCAAAATGCATTTAATAGAGAACAGATGCAAAGAATGAAGGTATGGGATTATTACCATCAATGGTTTACTAAGCCTTTTTTGTATCGTCTTTACACGTACAGATACATTGAAGAAAGCATCTTTTTCTTCAATGAGTGTACTTACAAAGTTATTTCTAGGACTGTATAACTTTAGAAAATCAGAATTTTTAAATTGAGCAAAAGATCCATTTACATATATTTTTTAATTCTATAGTAAAGATTTAGTTGTAATATATTTAATATCCATTGGTTGTTTGATTTTGTAATAGTTACTCGCTAGCCTTACCAGAGAGGTATAAATATTTCTTTGTGGAGTGGAAAAGGAAGACTTATATGTTTCTATTTCTTGCTGTTGGTTTGGTGTCTTTTTTATCATAGTCCTGAGCTGTCTACTTCAACTAAAAGTAGTTCTCTCATCCTTTAGTTCTCCCCCAAAAGCTTATATATGGGGTAAAATTTGAAATGCCTTTCCTTACAATTCCTCAAGTCAAGCATATAGGCCCTTTCAAATTTAAGGGTTTGTTAGTCATCATATTAGGCAAATAAGTGGTAACAGAAAAACATGTAGAAGTTGGAAAGATTTTAGTATTATAACAGTCCTGATCCCTGATCTGTATGTCTATCTCGGCTAAGGTAGTAATTCAAAGACTAGAAGTACAAATAATTGTTATGGACTTCGGATATCATTCATAAGTAGTCAAAATAAGGAACTAAATTTACAGGTGTAAATGTTTTGACTAGAAATAGCTAATTAGTTTAATTTCCAAAATGAGTTCAAAGTAATATAGTACAGAATATGAATTATACAAAAAATATAGTTATCAGAATCTTCCTCTCCCTCACTCAGTTTTATGGGGGCGGGGGGGTGGTCATTTTTTTCCAGTTACAAATCGCCACATTGTTACAAATGAAAGGGTCTCAAACTGAATTTGAGCAGCAGGAAAGGTTGTTTGCCATGTTGGAGCAGAAGAATGGTGAAATTAAACATCTCTTAAGTGAAATTAGAAATCTGGAGAAATTTAAGGTACGTGTAACACTTTTTAAAAATGCAGCTAAATTTTGGATATCTTAATACTTTTCTTTTTACTTGAATTGGTTTCTTTGCTACATATTTAACATATAGTTTCAATTGAGATTGACCAATATTTAATTTTTTTCTTCTAGTTTCTTTTTGCTTTTCACTTGTTTTGACTGTTTCTTCTTTTAGTAGAGTCAGAGTAAATTAACCTTTCTCATACTTGTTATTATGTGGGAGTTATAACTTAAAGTGCCCAAATCTTTAGTGTATATTCAGTGAGTTTTGACATGTCTCTTTTATTTATCAGTATTAGCTGTACAAATAGTCTTGAGCTTCAGAGAAATGGAATCGTTCATTATATCTCTCTTATTCAACTCAATGTTCTGTCAGTGAGATTTGTTCTTCATGTTACATGTTGTCAGTAATTGATCATTTTTCATTCCTGTCCAGCTCCATTTTTTTAAATGTTTTTATTGATTTTAGAGAAAGAAAGGGAGAGGAAGGTAAATGAGTTGAATGGATAGTGTTTGTTAGCACAATGCCTGCTATGGGATAAGCATTCAATAAACGGTAGCTGATATTATTGTTAATAAACATTTTGCTAACCTAATTTATTTATTTTAATAAGAATTGTTGCTTTATTTAGAGTTTATATGAAAGTATGGAATCTAAGCCTTCAGACAACTCTGGTACTCTGAAAGATACTACCTATTACACGGATTTACTTCAGATAAAGCTTGACAACTCAAAGTAAGTGTTGGTTGGATAGAAAGACGGAGACTCTTAACTTGTTTATAATAAAGTAGTATTAGTGACTACATATTTTTGTTTTAATATTGCCCCCCCAAAAAAAAATCCAGAAAGGGGAAGGTAACAAAAATATCTCTGGGCATTAGGCAAGATTTAGTCAAGATTTAATTAGTGCTGATTAGTGAAGAAAAAATACTTTTAATGAATAAGTAAATATTTTTATTTCTTTGTGTTTAGCTTTTCAGATTGGTAAGTGAAAATAACTTTAATGTAGAAAATGTTCTTATAATCTACATTTTTCAGGAATGAATATCATACAATTTTAAATTTGAAGGAATTTTCACACATGAATAAATGTGAAAAGAACATTTTCTCCCTTTGTTTATTTTCCTTAAAGAAAGCATGAGGTTTTTATTTTATTTAAAAGTGCCATTGTTAAAGCTTAAAATATATTTTTTGATTAAGTTCTAATATATAATAAGAGATTTGCACTAACAACTACACTTATTTATATTATGTTATTTTAATATTCCTTGGTTTCCCTTTTTTATTGATATAGCAAAGAAAATGAAAGCACTAAAGGGGAATTGTCCATACAACGAATGAATGCATTATTTGAGAGCCAGCGGGCTCTGGATATTGAGCGAAAACTTTTTGCCAATGAAAGATGCCTCCAGTTTTCCCAAAGTGAAAATATGAAACTGAGAGCTAAAATAGATGAGTTAAAACTAAAGTATGAACCTGAAGGTGTGTATATCTTATAAATTTTGTCTTTTAATCATGAGAAGCTAGCCCTACAACTCATTTTTATACAAATCCCATTACAAACAAATTATATTTATAGTAAAACATGTACTGCTACCAAATGTGTAGGAAAATTCAAGGAGAACTGGGTACTATGTATGCATGAATATAATAGCTATTATTGGGTATCTGTATAGAAGAACCTTGAAATTTGAGACTTTTTCACTTAAGATTGCAGCATGTTATGTCACTGATAAGTGAAAATAACTTTGCCCTGATCCCGCAGGCCGAAGAGTTCAATTTTGTTAAGGAAACTGATGTTTGGGAGCTGTTAGTTAATGCTGTTTGTAGGAAACCTAAAATGATGAAGACTTAAATAGGATAGGTAGTTATTCTTTCCCCTTATAAATGTCTGGAGGAGGCATTCCAGGACTGGCCAGAGTCAGGATCTAGACTTTATTTGCATTGTTTGTCAGTATACATCTTAAGCACTATTTAATCATGGCCTCATCTGCCTACAAGTAAAGCTGAGAAATACAGTCTTTTTCTCAGGGTCCATCTTCCCAATGAAATCTTGGGGATTCTGTTATTAAGAAAGAATAGTAGAACCAAATATTAGAATGCAGCTAGTGAGTATAATCCCTCAGATAGAAAATACCTGATTTATATACTAAAGAGAGTGATTTTACTATACCTAAATTCTATATAATAAAATCTTAATATGCTAAGGGTCTGGTCGACCAGTTGGCTGTTCAGCCAATCAAAGTGTAATATGCTAATATGCTAAGGATGCTCAACTGCTTGCTATAATGTGCACTGACCACCAGGGAGCAGATGCTCTGATCAGTAGGTTAGCTTGCTGCTGGGGTCTGGCTGATTGGGACTGAGCAAGATGGGCTGGGCACACCCTAGAGCCCTCCCGAGGCCCCTCCCCAGCTGGCCAACCTCCTGCATCCCTCCTCAGCCCCAATCGTGTACTGGTGGGGTCCCTCGGCCTGGCCTGCACCCTCTCGCAATCTAGGACCCCTCGGGGGATGCCAGAGAGCCAGTTTTGCCCCAATCCCGCAGGCCAGGTTGAGGGAACCCACTGGTGCATGAATTTGTGCACCGGGCCTCTAGTCCTCCTATATAATAAAAGGCTAATATGCAAATAGACCGAACAGTGAAACAACCTAAACAACTGGTCGTTATGACGTGTGCTGACCACGAGGGGGCATGTGCGGAACATGGCAGGCATAGGCCGTGAGGGGATGGTGGAGCAGGTGAGCCAGGGTGCCAGACCAACACAGGGTGCTGGTTGCTGTCATTGGGGCAAGCCTTGGTGGTTACGGAAAATTCTTTGCTCCCACATGCTGTGGTCCCACCCAGCGCTCGCATCTGTTGCCAGCTCTGGCCCCACTCCCACCTGCTGCCAGCGCCAGAGCTGCCATTCACATCCACTGCCCGTGCTCGCCACTGGTCTCAATCACTCAGTTCCATCAATGGGTGTGCCTGACAGCTGTTAGCCCTAATCTCCCTTGAAGGCTTCTCTACCTCCCCCTGCTCCATAGGGGCAGCAGCTGCTGCTCATACCCGCTGATGGCGCCAGCCCCAAATGCTCTGTGCCGTCAGCAGGTTCAAGTGGTGGCAGCAGGAGCGAGGCTGCTAGCAGATGCGACCAGGGCCGCAGTGGGAGGTGCTGGGTGGGAGTGCAGAGGATGGGCCAAGATCCACCCCTGTGCCAACCGCAGTCTCGCAGCCTCGCAGCCCACAGTTCCTTTCAAGGTGCACAAATTCGTTACTGGGCCACTAGTTAAGATAAAAAAGGCCAAAAGTAAGTAATTCTAAAAATGTGATGGTTCTTATACAAAAAGTGTGTTATTACTTGTTTTAGGTTATAGAATTTTCAGCAGTTTTTGCGCCTACACTGTTCATATGCCTAACACTCTATTTTTATTACTGTTTCAATGACTAGAGTTATTCTCAACAATAATGGGAAAGCTGTCAGCAGTAGTAAGGTGTTTTAGTTAAAAAGGTTTCTCTTTCCCTAATTCTCATAGGCTCTCCTGATTAAGAACTAATCCGTTTTCAGTTTCAAAGGTTGCTGAATTTAATGAACATAGCTAAGAGACTTGAGGCAGTATAGTGAACCTAGATGTGGATTTTAAAGGAACAGTGAAAGAGAAAAGGAAAATAATCCTATCCTATATAATAAAGAGCTAGTATGCAAATGGCATCATACCCTTGTGCCCTCATGCTGGAACTGCTCAGACAACACTGAGGAGAGAGGAACGGGGACCAGCCAGGGTGCAGGCTGGGAGAGGGACAAACTGCCCACCCTGTGGTCCCAGGCGCCAGCAGTACCTGCACCTGCGCTTGTAGCCCAGGAGAGGGACAAGCCAACTGCCCTGCAGTCCTGGACGCCAGCAGCTGCCCCCCGGGAGAGGGACAAGCCACACGCTCTGCAGTCCCAGGCACCTGCAGCTGCGGTTGGCCTGGGCAAAGCTGGCCCAGGTCCTTGGTGCCTGCAGCCAGCCAAAGGGAGGGAAGCCTGGGTCCCGGGTGCAGGGCAAGGCAGAGGTGGTTAGTGGCGATCAGGACAGCAGGGGAGCATTTAGGGATGATCAGGCCGATAGGGGAGCAGTTAAGGGCAATCAGGCAGGCAGGCAGGTGAGCGATTAGGAGCCCAGTGTTCCCGGATTTTGAGAAGCAGTTGGACAATCCCCTGAGGGGTCCTGGATTGGAGAGGTTGCAGGCTGGGCTGAGGGACTCCCCCTCCCCCGTGCACGAATTTTGTGCACCGGGCCTCTAGTGATTCTATAATATCCATATAGAGCAGGAACACCACCCACGCTAGATCATGGTTTCTCCAACTTCACTAAAATTTTTATTTTGATAATTTAAGACATGTTGGTATGAGGACAGGGAAGATGTATTAGAGCATTTAATTTAGTGACTGGATGTGGAGTTGCATAGGGAATGGAGTGGTGTTATGTTAAGCAGTGGAGCTAGAAGGCCATTGTAGTAGTCTGCAGTGAGACCTAATGATATGGTTTGAACTAGGGAGGGATCCATGGTAGATGAACTCAGGTTTTGAATATATTTTGTAGGAGAGGCTAATAGGCACAAGTTATCATATTCAGGGAATTTGATCTGTTTTTGTTTTGTTTTCACTTCGTCCTTACAAAACGCAATATTGAATCAAGTGGGTACTTTTAATTCCCATTTTAAAGATAAAGAAAATCTCAGAGAGGTTAAATACTTCCCCAAGGTCGTCCTGCTGCAGAGTGCTTGTATACTAGGATTTCGACCTGGATTCCTTGACTCTTATCACGGAATCCTTCTTCATCTTCACACTGTGATCTTATGAAGCCCCACACAACTTTATTCACAACACCAGAAAAGAACATGGAAGTGTTCATTCCTAGGGGCAGATATATTGAGTTCCTGAAGAAAGTGACAAGCAGATGACCTTTAAAAGACAAAATTAATGGAGTCCATGACAAAGAAAGATAAAAGTCAGAAACAAAATATTTACTAAGGAAATGAGTGGGTTTTAAAAGAATGAGAAAAGGCCCTGACCGGTTTGGCTCCGTGGATAGAGCATCAGCCTGCGGACTGAAAGTTCCCAGGTTCGATTCTGGTCAAGGGCATGTACCTTGGTTGCGGGCACATCCCCAGTAGGGGGTGTGCAGGAGGCAGCTGATCGATGTTTCTCTCTCATCCATGTTTCTAACTCTCTATCCCTCTCCCTTCCTCTCTGTAAAAAAATCAATAAAATATGTTTTAAAAAAATAAAAGAATGAGAAAAGGAAAACTATATAACTAGTTCTACCTCTATGTGGGTTGTGTCCTTGATTTATTAACTGGGTATATTTTTAATGTTTTTATTCTCAGAGAAAATTGAAGTGCCTGTACTCAAAAAGAGGCGTGAGGTACTGCCTGTGGATATAATCACCCCTAACAACATATGTTCTAACAGTGGTGGGGAAGAAGTTTCTAGATCACCATCTAAGAAAGAGGAGGCACAGTCCTGTACTAGCAACTTAAAAGTGAACAACTTACAGTTAGAAAAGACAGTTGCTGTCAACATACCAGGCGTTACTCTCCCTCCTCACAAAAACCTGACTGTGAATATTCAGCCAACGAAGGAAAAGAAATGCATGAAACTTGTAGATGTTCCAGCCGTAAGTGAAAGGAGTAGAAACTCCCCTGGAAGCTCCCCTGACTCTCACAGGTCAGTGTCCTCTCTTATTCAAGGCAGCCAGCACTTCTCTCCATCTCTTCTCTGTGACTGCATGCGGTATCATTTCTTCTGCCTACTTTTAGTGTCACCTGCAGTATCATTTCTTCTGTCTACTTTCAGTGTCACCTGCAGTATCATTTCTTCTGCCTACTTTTAGTGTCACCTGCAGTATAATTTCTTCTGTCTACTTTCAGTGTCACCTGCAGTATCATTTCTTCTATCTACTTTTAACATTTTTAAAACTTTAAGAAAGACTAAATGATTGCAAGGGGAAAGGACTTCTGAATAAGGAAATTACATTTCTAAGTTACACTTAATCTGTTTCATGAAGCAGTTACCACAGTTTAATATCTCTGAACATTTTGTTGCTTTGGGTAAGTGCATGGTTATTGTTTTCCTGGTTCAATAGGAATCAGGCCAGGCCAGTGTTGATCAGTGGTTGAGCATTAACTTACAAACCAGGAGGTCATGGTTTAATTCCCAGTCACAGCATATATCTGAAGGCTGGCTCTATCCCTAGTTGCAGGCATGCAGGGAGCCTGCTAATCGATGATTCTCTCTCATCATTGATGTTTCTATATCTCCCTCTCCTTTCCTCTCTGAAATCAATGAAAATCCTATATAAGCAAAGGCTAATATGCAAATTGTCCCTTTGGGAGTTTGACCGACTTGGAGTTCAACTGCTCACTATGACATGCACTGCCCACCAGGGGGCGGCTGGGAAGGAAGGAAGGTCCCGGCCAGCAGCTGGGGGAAGGAAGGCCCCTGCTGGCAGCTGGAAGGCCCCAATCTGCCCTGATCAACGGCCAGGCATAGGACCCTACCCATGAATAAATTTCATGCACTGGGCCTCTAGTATATTAAAAGAAAAGAAAGAAAAAAAAAGTGGTGATTAAAGAAAAATCAACTTATCTCCGAAAATGTCCTTCTAATAGTCTAAGAAATCTCAGACTTTTGGAAAACTTCAATAAAATTTTTATGGCTTTTTAAATGATTTATCCTAAGCCTTTAAGTATAGGCTTTGATACCTGACTTGACATTTTTAAATATCAAAGGTAAGTTAATTTTTTTTAAAAAAATATGTTTTTATTGATTTCAGAGAGGAAGGGAGAGGGAGAGAGAGATAGAAACATCAATGATGAAAGAGAATCATTGATCAACTGCCTCCTACATGCCCCATACTGGAGATCAAGCCTGCAACCTGGGCATATACCGTTGACTAGAGTCAAACCTGGGACTCTTCAGTCTGTAGGCCAACACTCTAGCCATTGAGCCAAACGGGTCAGGGCAAAAGTAAGTTCATTTTTGTTTTATATCAAAACTTCGAAGCTTCTAGTTTCTGAATATTTGATTTTTTTACTAAAATAGAAAATATCTGGAAATGTATAACTTTAAAAACTCACATTTTGAGAGCCTTAGCCTTAAAAAAAATTAAATAGAAGTCAAAGGTAAGAAAGTGGAAGATAAATATCTCATCCTTGTTTATTTTTTCTGAAATTGTTATTCTGTTAGTTGAAACTCAATTTGATTTCTTTTATGAGACAAAAACACATCTGTGCAGCCCAGGATCTCATGTTATTTTTATCTTATGAATTTTGCTTTTTGTATATTATGTTAACATTAAACTCGTGCTACAGCATTGTAAATCTTTTCACTAGGTGTGCTTATTATGATAGGCACCCTCCTTATATTTTAGTTATTTAATTTAGGCTTTGCTCAACCTTAAAGATATTTCTTTAGACATTGATAAAAGTCAGTCTATTGACATAAAAAGATTCTCCAGGAGAGTCAGTGACTTAGTTTTCTTAATGGTATTAGAGTCAACTATAATGTTTTTCCTTATAAAAATAAAAAAATCACCTTATCTTATTAGAGGCCCATTATACTAGAGAATTCTCCCTTGTTTCTTTTTCTTAACCACACTTGAATTCAGAGTGGGTGCTTTAATGCCTGTAGGTTAGCTGCTGAATCAGAGCTTCAAACAGAAGTCAAAGAAGAAAAAGAAAATGCAAGAAAATTGGAAAAGAAAACTTGTAAGAAATCACACTCTGTACTATACGTGTCCTCTAAATCAACTCCAGAGACTCAGTGTGCGCAACAGTAAAGACTGATCTTTAATAAGAGTGAAGTAACACTTGCCCAAAAGGTTGCTTTGGAGGTTGTCTTCAAATTAAGATCGTCTTCATCTGAATTTTACCAGCTTGTTGGTTACTTCTTTCCACTCACTGTGCCAGGACCTGGCATGTCATGCTGTTCGGACCAAATGTTCTGAATTTGGTTATGATTCTAACCAGGAGATTTAAGTGATGGCCTTTCATGAAGCTTCTGTGTGAACAAACTATTAAATGAAGGAAGGTGTTGTTATAAATCTATTTGTTGCATTGTGTATGGATTTTTAAGTGATATTAACACGTATCATCAGAGCCTTATATTATATTGTAACTCAATTTTGTCAGTGTTTAAAGTACCTATGTTCATCTTTGTATTTTTGACTCTAAACTTTCTAAATAAAGATTTTTTTTCCCTTTAAATGATTACAGACTGGTCTATAACTTAATTTCATATGTATTATAAATGGGTGTATTACTCTTTATCAGTGATTTTCAACCTTTTTTATCTCATGACACACATAGACTAATTACTGAAATTATGTGGCACACCAAAAAATATATTTTTTTGCTGATCTAACAACAAGTGGGGAGTACAATTTTGATTCATTCACATCAGATAGCTATTGTTGTGTTGACTGGTCATTTTTTTGACAATCTAAGACAGTGGTTCTCAACCTGTGGGTATCTACCCATTTCACAGGGGTCACCTAAGACCATCCTGCATATCAGATATTTACATTACGATTTATAACAGTAGCAACATTACAGTTATGAAGTAGCAACGGAAATAATTTTGTGGTTGGGTCACAACATGAGGAACTTGTATTTAAAGGACCAGAAGGTTGGGAACCACTGATCCAAGGGAAAAGAGAGTCAGTGCCCTTGACTAGTCAGATATTGCATGTTTTATCAAGTCTTGCAGCACACCAGCGTATCTGCTGTGGTACACCGATTGAAAATTGCTGGTCTGTACTATATAGAAAGAGGCAAACAGATTTATTTTAAGGCATTGGCTTACGTGCGTATGGAGGCTGGCAAGTCCAAAATCAGCAGTCCAGAAGGTGTCAGGTTGGGGACCCACGGAAGAGCCAATGTCACAGTTTAAGTTTAAAAACTGTCTGCTACAGAATTCTACAGTGGGAAAGGTCAGTCTTTGTTCTATCTAGGGTTCCAACTAGTCACATGCCTAGGCTCACCCACATTATGAGGGGAAATCTGCTTTACTCAAAGTCCACAGATTTAAATGTTAATCTCACCTGAAAACACTCTCATGGAAACATCCAGAATAATGCTTAACCACATATAGCCCAACCAAGGTGACATACAATTAACTATCACAGTAGGGTAGTTAGATAAATCATTGAAATGTATTGGTAAAAGGAAATTGCCTCTTCTAAATAAATCAAACTTAATTTGTTGCAAAAAGCATACCCTCAGGAAATTAGATATTGCACATTAAATAACATCTCTTGCCAAAAGTAGCTGAAGGCACTAGAAAACTATTTTAAACTGAGAAAAATAAATGAATAGCTTATTCAGTGCATATTATAGAATGTAGATCAATTTCTTCCAGCATTGAGTTTTACCATGAGCTCAGTGTTAGGAGTGCAAACATAATCCGTAGCTCTCAGTGCGCCCACATGGATGAGTAATGGTAGCAGTGGTGTTACTAGTATTAACAGTTAGATCTAACATTTGAATCAAGCTCATGTGTCAAGCACTGTTTTAAGCCCTTTCATGTACTGCCACATTGAACCTCATCTCTGCGAGTGGATATTATATTTATCCTCATTTT
>PVJC01035567.1:0-18200 GCA_004026665.1 Murina feae
AAAAAAAAAAAAAAAATCAATAAAAATCTCATTGTAAAATAAAAATCTTATTGTAAAAAAGCAATAAAAATATATATTAAAAAACATTTACAGAGAGGAAGGGAGAGGGATAGAGAGTTAGAAACATCGATGAGAGAGAAACATTGATCAGCTGCCTCCTACACACCCCCTAATGGGGATGTGCCAGCAACCAAGGTATATGCCCTTGACCAGAATCGAACCTGGGACCTTTCAGTCCCCAGGCTGACGCTCTATCCACTGAGCCCAACTGGTTAGGGCTAAAATATATATATTTTTTAAAAAAACATGTTTTGTGCCTCCATGTAAGGCTTTGTTTATGAAAGACGTTATATAATTGGGGAAGAACTTGAGCAATGGTAGCTGCTAGACCTCCGTCCTCTACTGAAAAACCATGACATGTGGCCCAAGCATCTTTATCTCTTTGAGTGGGTTTCCATGTCTGGACTTCTGTGACATGTCCCGACTAACAATAGGGCTGTGAGGAAGAATTAATAAAATATAAATTACTTAGTGTGGTGCCTGGTACACAGTAAATATTAGGGTTTTTTTAAATGATATTTTATTGCCATTGTCCCTACAACTTTTCTATAAGGAAATCTCACATTCTGAATAAAATATTCATATCTTAGATGTTAAAAACATGCTGGAATAGGTAGTATATCATCCTATGCTTTATTTGATGATTGCTGAGAAGAGCATGACCTAAAAAAATAAAGCTTTCAAAAAGAAATCTATAATACAAACTTATTAAGAAATTAACTTATTCTTTATTGTTGCCCCAAGAACATATCAACAGATGCTTGTAAATCTTTCTTTTTTGCTTAAGGTAACTTTAAAAATATATATATATATATATATATATATATATATATATATATATATATATATATATATATTATTGATTTTTTACAGAGAGGAAGGGAGTTAGAAACATCATTGAGAGAGAAACATTGATGTGCCCACAACCAAGGTACATGCCCTTGACCGGAATTGAACCTGGGACCCTTCAGTCCACAGGCCAACTCTCTATCCACTGAGCCAAACTGGTTAGGGCTTAAGGTAACTTTTTATGAACAAACTAGGGGCCCAGTGCACAAAAATTTGTACACTCAGGGTGTCCCTCAGCCCGGCCTGTGCCCTCTCTCAGTCTGGGACCCTTCAGGGAATGTCCACCTGCTGGCGTGCCTGGCCAGCCTGGGTGAGGGGCTGATGGCTGTTTGCAGGCTGGCCAAGCCCTCCAGTGTGGACTCTCACCCCAGTGGGGTGTGGCAAGCCTGGGTGAGGGGTTAGGGCTGTTTTCAGGCTGCCCACAGTCCCTTTAGGATTCGAGTCCCTACTGGGGTGCCTGGGCAGCCTGGGTGAGGAGCTGAGGGGTGTTTTCAGGCTGCCCACAGTTCCTTCAGGGTTCGAGTCCCTACTGGGGTACCTGGGCAGGCTGGGTGCGGGGCTGAGGGCCATTTTTAGGCTTTCAGGCTGCTCACAGCTCCCATTGACCCAACGTCCCAGCAAGCCTGGCTGGAAGCATGTTTCTAGGGTTTATTTATCTTCTGTAATTGAAACTGTTGCTTTAAGCCAGGCCTAGGCAGGTAACAAAGCCTCCTGTTGGCTTCAGCTCCATGGCTTCTATAATTGAAAGAATGTTGCCGTGAGCAGAGAGAGGCCCAGCCAGCCTAGGCAGACAGTTTACTCCTGGTGCAATGGAAGCCTCCTGTTTACTCTAGCTTCGTGACTGCCAGCCTCCATCTTGGCTGGGCTAATTTGCATACAAGTTCTCTGATTGGCTGATGGGCGTGGCTTAGGCTTCCCGTAGAAATGGTCAATGTCAATATTACTCTTTTATTAGATAAGATAGTTTAGCTACTGTTGTTCAGTTTAATTTACTCCCATGGTAAATGTTACAGAATTTTAGAAAATAAATATAGACAGGGGTAGAGAGTTACCAGAATTGATGATTCTTGCGTCTGAGGCATTGGGTACTGAATAGCACAAATAAAGCTGAGTGAATTTCAATCATCCATTGATATTATGGGGTCTATTATTTTTGTAGAGTAGGTGCTTCTACTACAGTAATGTAAAGGCACATATTTCTGTATTATTTGGGGAGCAACAGTTTTATTTGTTTTTTATTTTTTAAATTCATTTTCAATTATAGTTGACATTTTATTATTAGTTTCAAATGTACAACATAGTGATTCAACATTTATATACCATACAAAGTGATCACCACAATAAGTCTAGTAACCAGCTGTCATCCTATAATAAAGAGGTAATATGCAAATTAACCATCATGCCCTCACACAAGATGGATGCCCCTATGTGGTCAAAAGATGGCCACCACAAGATGGCTGGCAAGGAGTGGGGGTGGCGGGGGGGGGGGGTTGTGGACAACCAGCCAGCAGGGGAGGGCAGTTGTGGGTAACTAGGCCAGCAGGGGAGGGCAGTTGTGGGTAACCAGGCTGGCAGAGAAAGGCAGTTGGGGGCAACCAAGCTGGCAAGGAAGGGAGGGCAGTTGGGGGGGACCAGGCCTGAAGGAGAGAATAGTTGTGAGAGATTGGGCAGCAGGGGAGCAATTAGACATCGATCAGTCTGGCAGGGGAGTGGTTAGAGGGTGATCAGGCTGGCAGGCAGAAGCAGTTAGAGGCAATCAGGCAGGCAGGCAAGGGAGCAGTTGGGAGCCAGCAGTCCCAGATTGTGAGAAGGATATCCGACTGCCGGTTTAGGCCCAGTCCCTGCCGGCAATCAGACATCCCCAAGGGGTCCCAGATTGTACAGGATGCAGGATGGGCTGAGGGACACCGCCCCCACCCCCCAGTGCATGAATTTCATGCACCAGGGCTCTAGTATAAAAGCCAAATATGCTGTGTCTGTTTGTCTGGTGGCCATTCAACCAATCAAAGCATAATCTGATCTAATAAAAGAATAATACACAAATTAACCATCATTCTGAGACACCTAAGCCATGCCCACCAGCCAATCAGAGTGGCTGTATGCAAATTTACCCAGCCAAGATGGAGGCCAGCAGCCACAGAGCTAGAGCAAACAGGAAGCTTCCATTGCAACTGCCTGCCTAGGCCGGCTGGGTCTCTGCTCAAGGTAACAATGTTTCAATTATAGAAGATAAACATACCCCAGAAAGGTCTCGCTGGGACCTTGGGTCAATGGGAGCTATGGGCAGCCTAAAAATGGCCCTCAGCCCCTCACCCAGGCTGGCCACACTCCCATGAGGTGAGGGTCCCCACTGGGGGGCTTGGCCAGCCTGCAAACAGCCATCAGCCCCTCACCCAGGCTGGCCAGGCACGCCAGCAGGTGGACATCCCCCAAGGGGTCCCAGACTGTGAGAGGGCACAGGCTGGGCTGAGAGACCCCCCCAAGTGCACAAATTTTTGTTCACCAGGCCCCTAGTATGATAATAATATTCTAAGGCTGCTCAACCACTTGCTATGACCACCAGGGGGCAGAAAGTCACCTGTCAACCAGTCACTATGATGTGCACTGACCACTAAGGGGAAAATGCTCCAATTAGTAGGTGAGCTTGCTGCTGGGGTCTGGCTGATCAGGACTGAGCAAGACAGGTTGAACATGCCCTGGAGCCCTCCCATGGTCCCTCCCCAGCCCCAGTCATGCACCGGTGGGGTCCTTTGGCCTAGCCTGCACTCTCTTCAAATCTGGGACCCCTCAGGGGATGTTGGAGAGCCGGTTTTGGCCTGATCCCATAGGCCAAGCTAATGGATCCATTGGTGCACGAATTCATGCACCGGGCCTCTAGTGTTATTGTAATGTGATTGACTATATTTCACGTGCTGTATATTACATCCTCATGACTTATTGTATAACTAGAAATTTGTACTTCTTAATCCACTTCCACTTTTCTACCCAAAGCTCACCCCTTCCCATAAGTTTGTTCTTTGTATCTGTGAGTTGGTTTTTGTTTTATTTTGTTGGCTAATTTGTTTTGTTTTGAGTTGATTTGTTTTGTTTTTTAGAGGGCTCTCTGTTATTTTAAATATATTTTTTGTTGATTTCAGAGAGGAAGGGAGAGAGAGAGAGAAACATCAATGATGAGAGAGAATCATTGATCAGCTGCCTTCTCACTCCTCCAACTAAGGATTGAGCTCACAACCTAGGCATGTGCTCTTGACTGGAATTGAACCCAGGACCCTTCAGTCTGTAGGCTGATGCTCTATCTACTGAGCCAAACTGGCTAGGGCGTGTTTTGTTTTTTAGATTTCACATATAAGTAACATTATATGGTATTTGTCAGACAGTCAGCAACACTGTCTGACTTGTTTTCCTTAACATAAGTCATTCCATGTTGGGGGATCAACCGTTTTAAATAAAGGCACTTTCCTGTCACAAATGTTCATCTTAGTATTTTACGAATTTGAATAATTTTAATGCACCATAATTTTAATGTGAGTCAGACACATTTTCTAGCTAATTTAAGGGGGGGGGGTTGGAGAAAAAATTTCACATCACACTTTATTTGCTAGAGAAATTAACTCATCTTTGCTTTTTATATTAAACTTAGATCTCCTTTTTCAAATTAATTCCATGGCTCTCCAGAATCCTTCCCCTTCTACCACTCATCAAAACACCTTTGATTATTATGTCAAGTGCCTGTCTCTTACCCAGACTCCCCTAACCCAACTACTGATATGCCTGGCTGGTCTAAAAATTTCACTCATAACTCTGAGACTCCTAAAATGCATCTTCCACTGAAAACCAAAGGCCTCCTGGGCTCTGAGCCAAGACTGCTGTTCCCCCTTGGATAACACTGACCCAGAATAATTCTTACCCATCTTCGATAAGTGATTTTCTATGGTTCTCTCCTCTTAGAAGATGATTTAGGGAACGATGTGCTAAAGTAATATTTTCTTTTGAAAGCAGAAAAAGTGGCCTTGTAGAAGATAGTCTTTGATTGCTGAGAAGTTACTTTGGACTTCACTCCATTCCCTGTTCCCTGCCTACCCACACCACTGCAGTAGGCAACTACAAGAATCCAATGGGGCCAAAATACACTGACTAAATGGAACCACAATGCTTCCTGAACACTCAGCCTTCAGATGACGCAAGAGAGTGGTGTAAGTTAGTCATGCGCAAACAAGAGGGGCTCTTAACTAGCTTTATTTGCTTGGGTTCCAAGTTTCACCACCTACATTGTACCAAGCCTATGATGGTAATAGCACTACTTGTTCCTTTAGTCATTGACACAGAAATTGTTTACTGAACAACACTGTGCGAGGTCCCACAGGAACAGGATGAATGAGTAGCATCCATGGTCACCAATAACACAATCCCATAGAGAAAAGGACAATTCCAAAACAATATAAAAACCTAGTGATAGGTGTACAGCATAAAACAGGGTTTATAACTCAAGGAAGGGGGGCAGTTATGAGCAATCCCTCCACAGAATCTTATACTTAAAATCTCAGAGATCTACAGAGTTCAAAATATTTTTACATGCCCAGGAAAATCCCTGTGTTTCAAAGAGATTCCCTCTCAAGCCAACTTGCTCCACAAACACCCTCAATTCCAACTGGAAAATGGGCTCCTGAGCCATGAGTTTTTCATATAAAATTAAATTTTGTCCATTTGCTTTTATTTTTTTCTCATACAAATGAAACCATAAATCCTGTTCACAAAAGAGGTGTTTCTCAACTTTCAAAACTTTGGTTCGGAAAACATCCATTTCCTGTTCGGTTAAATAAGGTTCTGGCAGATGCTGGTTCTCACCCTGCTGCCAGAGCCATTCTACACGTGGGCTGCAGTGTTTGGACAGACTTTAATAGGAGCGCTGAATCCCAACGGGTGTGTCCTGATGTGATAATTGCTTTTGGGACAGGTTATTGTGCTCGGCTTCCCAGCCGGGATCCAGCTTAAAATACATCTTGCATATCGTGCAAATCACTTGGAAAAAAAAATCCCTGATGAACTGCCTATACAATTCCTAGCACAGGCTAAGCCATATCCTCAAGGATTTTATTTTTCCACTGGACCCACCTTCCCAAGAGATGGAGTTTGTGGGGGTTTTTAATAGAGATTTTAATTAAAGGTAAATTTTTTAAAATCCTCACCAAGGACATGTTTCCACTGATGAGAGAGAGAGAGAGAAAGAGAGAGAGAGAGAGAGAGAGAGAGAGAGAGAGAGAGAGATCTGTTTCCTCCTGTGCACATGTCCCTATCAAGGATTTGAACCCACAACCTGGGTATGTAACGCGACTGGGATTCAAACCTGCTATCTTCTGATGTGGGGGATGACACTCCAACTAACTGAACCACACTGGCCAAGGCATAAAGGCAAATATTATTCTAAGGTGGAGAAACTGAGATACTAGCATGAAATGAATCACCTGCAGTTTCAGAAAGGGTTAGATGTAACATCTATTGGCGAATGGTAGTTGAGAAGTCTACCTATTATGTCATAACTCCTCACATTCCTTCTCAGTGAGACAGTTTTCCATGTTTTGGATAACATGCAACAGCTCTTCAGAAGTGAATACAGAAAAGAAAATCTAAATTATTGAGATGGATGTCAGGATATGTGAAAAACATATCTTTAATTTTTTAGCCTCTGAGTACATATTTATGCTGTCACTCAATATAGAGTATTAGGAGCTGAAAACTGCCTATTTCTGGTCTCTCTAAAGTAGATTCTAGGACTAAACTGATACTATTAGGCTACTCTCATGCAAATATATTGCTCTATTAACATATTTTTAATTTATTATCCATATCAGTGAACACTAACCAAGAAAATATACTTTCAGTTTGAGTAACAGTCAAATGAAACTATCCTTTGACTCTTAAGTGTTGAAAATGTTTTTCTTGGTAAATATTTCCTACTGAAGACAATTAACTAAAAATAAGTTAGCTGATAAGTGAGCTGATACCTTTGAAGGAGGGCTGTCCAATGGTCAAATGTAATCCTTGATGATTCTGGTCCTTGCCATGGCCCTGCAGTATGTTCATTCCCAAAGGCAGGGATGGAATTGTGGCCGCCTCCCAGCAAGGAACCCTCTACTTCTTAGCAGCTGTTTCATTGACTCTCCTCTGGGGCACGTGCCTGAGCCTCATCAAGCTGCCAGCTGCTGACAGTGGGGAAACCCGTAAATCCACCATTCTTTCCATGTTTCTTTATTGGGTACCTGTGGGGTGCCGGGCCGAGAGTGACACCACAGAGAAGAGAATGCAGTAGGCACAGCCTTATGGGGCTCACAGGCCAGTGGAAACGCGCACAGTGCTGAGACCATGGAATGAAGGGATCCGAGCTAGACTGGGAAATGAGGAACTTATGCATTTCTGTGGAGAAAACATCTAGGAACCGGTTCTCAAATTGGCTATACATTGAAATAGCTGGGGAGCTTTAAGAAATACTTTACCCTCGGTCCCACCTCCACAGATGCTCATTAAACTAGTATGGGAGGGAGACTGGGCATCAGGGTTTTTTAAAGTTTCCTAGGCAATTCCAATGTGTGGTTGTTTGGGAACACGAGTCAAAGGATAATAAAAGTGAGCCCAGACCAGCTAATGTGGCTCAGTGATTGAGTGTCAACCTGTGAACCAGGAGGTTGTGGTTCAATTCCTGGTCAGGGCATATGCCTGGGTTGCAGGCTCAATCCCAGTAGAGGATGTGCAGGAGGCAGCTGGTCAATGATTCTCGCCCACTCTCTTCCTCACTGAAATCAATAAATATATATATACTAGAGGCCTGGTGCACAAAAATTTGTGCACTCAGGGTGGGAGGGGTCCCTCAGCCTGGCCTGTGCCCTCTTGCAGTCTGGGACCCCTCAGGGGATGTCCACCTGCTGGCATGCCTGACCAGCCTGAGTGAGGGGCTGATGGCCGTTTCAGGCTGCCCAAAGCCCTTTCTGGGTTCAGGTTCCTACTGGGGTGCCTGGCTGGAAGAAGCTATCTGGGATTTATTTAACTTCCATAATTGAAATTTTGTTGCCTTGGTCCCCCGCTGGAAGCCTGGGTTGCCCCTGGCAACCTAAGGTCCCAGCCTGGCAGGTATCTGGGGTTTATCTTCTATAATTGAAACTTTGTAGCCTTGAATAGAGCTCAGGGCCCGCAGAGCCCTGGCTTCCTTCTTGTCTGGGGCAACTCCAGCTCTGTGGCTGCCACCATCTTAGTTGAGTTAATTTGTGTATTTGGTCCTGATTGGTTGGTGGGCGTGGCTTGTGGGTGTAACAGAGTGAGGGTCAATTTGCATATTACTCTTTTATTAGATTAGATATTTTAAGAGTGAGTCCAGCAAAGATGTCCTAGTAGAGGGAAACGCAAGTCCACAGAATTCAGGTCTGGAAGGAGCTTGGTGCCTCTGGAAACACGGTGTTTTGGGGGTGAGAAGGAGGCTGGAGGAGCAGGAGATGAGGTCCAGGTGAGAGCCTGACTCCTTTCTGCTTCGCTGGGCACAGCCTCATCCCTGTCCTACTCTAGCACTGTGCTCTTTCTATAGTTCTGAGCGACTTACAAATAGAGCTTTAGATTAATATGTCGTATTAGGTGATGTCATATCACCTCCAATACATTCTTTGCCCAGGGATGCCTTTTAGTAAGTCCAATGCCAGACAGGAGCTTCTCATTGCTTTTACTGAAAAGTATGAAATCTGTAACTTACTTTCCAGGGCCATGGTACTGACCAGCCAAGCAGAGAGGAGTCAGGCTCTCAGTTGATCCTGCGCATTGGGAAGAGTCTGATTTTCATTTAGATGAGCCACAGTGAGGCCAGCTATCCTCCTTTTACTGTCTGACTGACTGTCTTTCCCTCCAGGTATAAATTCTGCCTTTGTCTATCCCATACTCCCAACCATCCAGCACAAACCAAGACTGTGTCCAATGGACAGAGACAAGAACACGGGGAGGAGAAAGTTCCAGGGAAGACATGGCTCTGTTTATGCCTGGTGGTCTCCTGCAATGGCAAAAGAAAGGCCTTCAACAAGGGCTTGAGAGCAACAGGGCCGGCGGCCAGCTCCTCACCACCTGTAGCTGAGGTACAGGCTGGAAGAGCTACTTGACCACTGTGAGACCTCCTCCAGGACAAGCAAACTAGCCCACGGCAGCAACGCTCTGTGGGGTGAGTGAGCCACTCCTTCCACGATAAACAACAAATTAGGAACGGAGTTACACTACCTTCCTTTCCAGCCCAGATTTGCTATGAAACCCTAAAACAAAGCCTCCTTGTCCCATTACTTTTCATCCACAAGATGAGTGTTTTGATACGTTGGGAGGAAGGTAGAGGACTCCAGTCATGGCATGATTTTGGCACTCAAAGAAATTAAATAGGTACTTAATAATAGAACTTTAATATCTTCTACGAGCCAGACTACGCACACATACTGCACACAATGTTTCTGACTCCTTTTGAATAACATACTATCATCTCCACTTCACAGAAGCAAAAGCAGAAGCAGAGTTCTCAGTGGCTACTGTCATTTGCCCAAGGACATGGGAGGAATAACAGACTGGGCAGGGGCTGGCACCCAGTTCTGGTTGACTCTGGGGCGTTCATTTGAGTCAGTACGCCCACTGCTGTTCCTCTCTCCGCTTGGGAAAACTCCCAAGCTCCACCTGCGTCAGAGCAGCCCAGCAGAGGTGCGCCTGGAGGCACCAGTGTGAAAAAGCCTGAAAATTTCACATCGAGGACACAAGGGAGGTTTTTGTCCTCGAAACACCAGATGTGAAACCTAGGCCAGTTACTCAAAGTCTTCGTGCCTCACCTGTAAAATGGGGATAATAAGAATAATACCTACATCATACAGTCTTGTGAGAGTTAAACAAATAATTTTAAAAGTTATTTAGTACAAAATCTATCGTATAGTGCTCAATAGATGTTAGCGGGGATTATTATTGCTATTATTACAATAGGTTTGCACACTCCCCCTCCATCTTTTTACCACAGTTGGGCAGTGCCTTTAACTTTCAAAACTAAATTGGCAACAAGTTTAGATAAAAGACTATAAATAAAGCTCAATCAGCTATGCTCTGGCCAGAATTTGTTTGATGGAGGTAGAGTAAGGGGTAGTGAAAAAAAAAAAGACCGCTTTGCCCATCACCACTAGATGGTGCTAATATATTATAACCCACCCACAATGCTTTTCACATAAATTTCTAATAAAAAATGTGCTTGAGGACTGGCAGGCGCCAGGGTATTATTTCCTAAATGTTGCCTATTATTCTGCTTCTGGCACAGGGCCTAGGGTGCTCTTTCTGCTAGGCCATGCCCTACCCTGAGAGAAAGGCAGGATTGTATTTTGATCGCTTTATTTCAGATACGAGACAACTTCAATAGCTGCCTTTTAAGGTCACAATTAGGGTCATGCAATCAACTCAAGAAATGTACCTTGTTTTTGTTGTTTGTTTGTTTTGCTAAATGTAAAGTATAATGAGCTGTTGCTATAAAAAACTGCCTTGATGCAGAGACCAGTGAAAGAATCTTAGAGAAGGAAGTTTTACAGTTCACGTTTCTTTGATTACATGGCCTCCTGGAATTAAAGTGTTCTCACAGACCATTTTAACAAATACGATGATCCATTTTCCCTGCCTCATTTTAAAAGTACATTCTTGCCTTTTTTTTAAGTTTTCTGTATCAACAATACCCAGCTTCACCCACAGATGGAAGCCTTAACACAATTTCAGGCTAGTTTCCATGTAAAGGTCATGTAAGGATTCCTGCTGGTTGCCACATTGCCTTGGTGATGAGATACTATTGCCATTGCTTCCTGGGAACCCAGGTGGGAGGGGTTTTTGGCAACCTCTGTCCCAGTCCGCAGAGGACTCTTCCTTGAGTTGCATGCCTCGCTCTCCCAGATGGAAAAGTTCTCTCTTCACAACCATTATCAGCAGATTTCACAAAGGTGTTCAGGCATCTCTCACTCACACATATGTTGAGGCGAGGAGCTATTTGCCAAAGGGAAAATATCATGCTGTTTTCTCACAGCCAAAAAAAACAACAAATTTTTTTTCAAAGGGAGACTGTTTTTAATTTCTTGCTTTGGTGTCCATGTGGACATCCTGAATAATCCTTGAAAGTTGTATCATTGGGGATTCTGCATTCAAAGGAGTAAGACTAGCCTGTGCAAACCTGGACTCAGATACCTCCCATGATTTGAATACCTCCCGTATTTCGTCTTCCAGCTCACAGCCCATTGTGCATGCATTTTCTCACGTTGGCCTCCACACCAATGCTCTTGGAAGGCAAGGCAGGCAATTACTATCACTCCCTGTCAGTACATAGGACCTGATTTGCCCAAGATTGAAAGTTCGCCACTGGTAGGGTTGGGACTCAACCCCAGGTCTTGTACATCATTGGCCTGGTTTTCACTATCGCACATCACACACTGCTTCTTAATCATTTTTGCTCCCTTGATATTCATCAGTTGCCTTCAGCTCTTCATGGATATATGTGGTCTCCGACCAACTAAATTTTAAGTTTAAAGACAGTGACTATGTCTAATAAGCTCGCTCTTCCCACAAAAGCTTAAATATATAATAAATAATTAATGGTTAGATCTTCGTTCTGTGAATAATGGGAGTATTAAAGGTGTTTCATTTATACACCCTGAAATCTAAACAAAACGAAATGCTTAGATTCTCCTTTCATGAAAGGGAAAAACACATCAGGACTGAAAAATGGACAACTTTTTCAAATTCATTTTGAATGCAAGAAGTATGTCAATTCAGGGCAGACTCATTTCCTATTCTATATCCATTGTGGGTTTAGGTTATAATTTTGATGACAGCAAAGATACTGGGGTGTTTTTCTGTTTTCCTTTGCTAAATGACATGATTTGGATACAAGTAAAAATGTGTTTTCTGTGGGTTCGCCTCCATATTTACTCTTTGCCTGACTCCCTTTTTCCAGTGTTTCATAGTCTGGAGAGGAAGTGTGGTCTAGTGGTCAGAAAAATAGTTTAGGAGACTAGAGTCGTGGTTTCTATTCCTGTTTTGCTTCCTGACTCATCATGAAATCCTAAGAGAGTCACTACATCCTATCCACTTTTTTTCCTACCTAGAGATATTGCTCAGAAATAATCAGATCATCCAACAATGAACATGAAATGAGAAATAACTTTGGCTCTAAAAAGAAACAGTATAATCTGAATACAAGTCTTCATGAAATGGATAGTAATGGCTGCTGAAATAAAACGGGATCTTCTAGTTAAGGTTACCAACTGAAAGGAATGATCGAAGTCTCCTCTAGTAAGTATTGGTTCGGCTGGTTATACTGTCTGAACTAGTATCTAAAAAGCAATTTATGATGGGAAGAAAATCAAAGAACCCAGAATCTAAGGGAGAGGAACGTCAGGAATTTGGTGCTCTTGCACCTGGCCTACAGAGGGAAAAGTGACTGAGCAGAAGAACTCAAACTTCACTTGCAGAATCACACTCTTAGGCATCTCAATACTTGCCATCTGGTCACACTACAAATTCGAGATCTACTTGAGATCCTGGTTTCTCTCCACCCTTCATTCTCATGGCATCCTTCTTCAAGTAGTAAAGCTAGTGGATGTTATCCCCTGTTGAATTAAAACTGGAGAACTCTTGCAAAACGAAAATCAAACCCCCAACTACTCACACATAGAGAATATTATTTATTCCATCACATAGTCTACTGGCTGGTTGATCATCTCAGGAATTCTCAGCCTCCAGTAGCTACCCAAGAGCAGGTTGCCTTCATAGCTTCCCTGTTGGTTCAGTGACTACTTGTCATTGCATTAGGAGTTGCCGTCATCTTTGTAAGATGAATTGACAGTTCACTATAATTCTGACACTGAAACTAATAACATTATTATAAGAATAATAGCTATTTACTAATATATTCTAATTGCCAGATACAATGCTCAGCATATTTTATATATGACCTCATTTAACTTTCCCCTATACCTGATAAGGTAAGATTTTCCCTATTTCTAAGGAAACTTAGCCTCAGAAATAAAGTAACATGCCTGAGGCCACAGAATGAGGAATGAAACCCATCACTGTCAGACAAGGTCATGATCGTGACCACTGAGATATGCTGCCTTCCTCAACTAGAACAGGTGAAAGGGAAGCTTGTTCTAGGGGTGTGTTCGGGGAGAAGCAAAGGACTTAATACTCAATACAACTTATTTTCTAAGAAGTAGAGAAGCAAAGAGGACTGTTTTTATAACTTGTGGGGATTTTCTGGGTTTCTTTTGGGGCTGGCAGCCTTAATTGGCCAAGGTGCTCTCCCTATTTGAAGAGCAGGAAAAAAGGTAGAGTCAATTTCTGTCTGCTTATTACAAAAAAACAAGTGTTCTGGGGGGGATGGGGGAGAATGAAGAAAATAATTCAGGATACCAAATAGTCTTAAAATACAGCTTGCTGGAAAAAGAAGAGAAGAAGAAAAATAAGAGAAGACTCTTGGAACCAGCTCACCTATACAACAGGTATAGCTCTTCTCACATGGGCCATGAATCAGGACCTGCTGAGCATTATCCACAACCACACATTTTGCAGGAAAAAATATAGGAACCAGCACATTGAAACTAAGGGGTTGACGATCCAAGGGGTGGAGGGAAGCCATAAGGATGGATGACACAGTCTGGTCATAGATGGATTTGACTTAGCCAGGAGCATGTGACTGGAAAAATCCCCAAAAGCTGGAAGTGCTGGTCAGGAAATTAAAGAGCCAGGGGACACAGATGTTGTTTTTATCTTTATTTCCAATTTAGGATTCAGACTTCGAGAGAGGATACAAAATGTGAAAAGAAAACTTCAATAGGGTGATCGTGTAATTTAGAGCTCAAACTAGCTCACTTTGAAAACAAAAATAAGGAAGTATTAGTTATTAACTACCCCGAGAACAACAGATAAACCATGACTATCTCATGCAAACTGGGATATATGGTCACTCTAGCCTTAGGAGAAATCTATCAGTAAAATATTAGTAGAGCAATCTTGGTAATAATGAATTATCTACATATAAAAGTATATAACATAGGTAGAGAGCAACACAAGAGGCAATGTAATGAGAGTATGCTAAAGATATTGGTTAATCCCGACACTGATCATAAAATTAGCACATTGGCAACTTATGGAAGTGAGGAAAAACTTTAATTACCTGGAAATACTAGAAATGTCCATCTGAAAATCATGGTATCTGATGAATGAACTTAATTTGTCTTGCTTACAATTTCACTTCTCAGAAAGTGAAGGAAGTGGCAAAGGAACTTTGGATGCAATTCTCTTTAATAAAGAGGAACTTCTATGAGATGAGAGATCTAATGCGTGCCCAGATCTGTGTCCTGCTGCCCATCCCAACAGTTTCCAAGGAGAGATAGGGTCTCTTCTCAGACTGAGACGGTTCAAGAGAGAAGAGAAGCCCATGAAAATGAAAATCATACATCAAAGTCACAAATTATCTCTACACAGTAAAGGGCGCAATACAAAAAAAATTCAATAAAAAAATAGAGCCAGAGATGCCATATCCAAGACAGGTAAGGCTGTTGGAAAAAGTTCAAGGTCATGAAGGAGACTTTCTTTGGAGCAAGATGGAAGACATTCTCAAACATGTCTCCCTTTGGAGAATCCCTGTCATGTTGAATGAGCACAGTAGGTAGAAGAGATAAGTGTTGATCTTCATGATTTTATTAATTTCCATATTTTTCAAGCCATGACAATTTATTAACTTATTTCCACTGATGAATTCCCACTCTAAAGTTAGCCAACTCTCTCTCTCAAAAAAAATCAAAACAAAACAAAACAAACAAACAAAAAATAAGCAAGGAGGATTTAAGCTGAAGTCAGTCAGTAGGGATAAATTAAAGAAGAGATGTAAGGCAGCTGACAATAGCAATGGGGCTTATGGGATTTGAATATGCTTTGATATGTGGAAGTTCTTCCCATAAAATTGAAAAAAATAGTGGATGAGACACACTAAATATGGAATATTTAAATAGAAAACTTTCAGGAACTGGCTTGCATCATGTATTACCACATTCTCAGGTTCTTGAAGTCTTGCATTTTCCTGCTGTCTCACAGTGCCATTCACATAGTAGTACTCATTAAGTAGTTGCTCAATAAGGTAGGGGCAATACTCTAAGATCAACATCCATCATTGTGGTACATCAATATCTGTAGTACAGTCCTCAAAGGACTTATCACTTTATTAGCAATCCAAATAACCTTGAGTAAACATTATTTTTAAAAGACTCAACTTAGCACGATTAGTGTAGCTCAGTGGTTGAGTATCAACCTATGAACCAGAAAGTCACGGTTCGATTCCAAGTCAGGGCATAGGCCCAAGTTGCAGGCAACATCCCCAGTGGGAGTCGACAGGAGGTAGTCGATCAATGATTCTCTCTCATTACTGATGTTTCTATATCTCTTTCCCTCTTCCTTCCTCTCTGAAATCAATAAAATATTTATACTTATAGTAGGGTAATATGCAAATTGGTCAGGACACCATTACTTAACGACCAATCAGCAGGCTGCAAGCACTTCAGGCACAGATGGGTAGGGACTTGTGCCACCTGGGACATGAGGTTGCCTCCCAGCCTGGCGCCCACCAGGGGACATAAGGCTGCCTCATTGGCTCCTCATGTGAAAGGTCAGCTTGGATCCTCATTCTTATTCAGTGCAGTGGAGTGTGGGAATTGGTTTATAGGATCCAGTCCCACTTGGGAAAATGTTACTACAGTCTGAGAGTAGATGTAAAATGGGGATCATATTTATTCGCTCACAAGCTTGCTGTAGAACAGACAGAGTCACCATCCTCACAGAATTCAGGATGCTCACGTGCAAACCTTGAATGAAAAGTCAGCAACACCCCCACATGGCCAAGAACTAGAAATGGCCCTTTGGCAGGAACATATGCAACAGAACCGTGAGTCCCAGGAGGGCAAAGAGGAAAGCTGCCGTTGCGGTTAATTTGAGAATTTAAGGTGCAAAACTGGCATCGGAAAGTAGTGGCATAAAACCGAGGCCATGAAATCATGTGGCAACACTGAGACTGTGGGACCCTTGGGACAAGCAGTTTCCGATGCCATGAGAACCCCCTGCTCCCACCCTGGCTTCTGGGTGCCAGTTACAGACAAGCACATGCGCAGTGATGAGGGTTCCGGGCCTGCCGCGGTGGGGTTAGGGAACAGAGGACCTCCTCCCATAAAGTCTCCCGAGCCCTCAGGCTGTGTGGCCCCGTGCCTGCTGATGGCGTCACCAGGTGACATCACCTAGAAGGGCCACTCAGGAGGTTTTCCTGAAGAAGGGTGCACACCCAGCTCAGAGGCAAGGAGATATAGGCATGGGGGCCACGTGACTCTCCGCAGCCCCTGCAGCATGGCCAGAGCTGAAGCTGCAGGTCCGTCTGGCTGTTGTGGGGCCTGGACAGTGTAGTGGCCCCAGAGCTGGCAGCAAGTTCTGGGTGCCTGAATCTGGGCAGTCACCCAAACCATAGGCCTTCCCAGCTAGACCACTCCACTCCTGCATCCCTCACCAAATCCGGTCTGACCCTCATCCTCCCCACCAGACCCCAGGGTCCCAACCTCCCAAATGGTGAGCTTTGACTGCGTGCCCTCACCCTAAAATTTCAGTCTCAGAACCTAACACCTCCCTTAACTCTCTCACCTCTGATCTATCCTTTAACAGGAGCCATTGTCAACCACATCTAGTCCAGCACCACTCTCTCCCTTCTAGCCCCCCACTTTCCTCCATGGAAGCTGCAATTGCTTCCTGTGAACTCAGACGAAATAGGATTAATCAAAGAAGAATATGTTTGAGCAAAAACCTTGAACTAAAGAAGAAATAAAGCAACTAATACAAATGAGAAAAGTTAACTTCAAAGGTAATCAAGTAATTTCAAAGGAAAGATACCTGGAACATTTTAAAAATCACAATATTCAGTTCTGGAGAGGGATGAAATAGACACCTGATAGCAACTGCTCCGGAGTATAGGGAATAGCATTTCTGGAGACAGTTTGACAGAATGTAGCAAATAGTAAGGCTCCTGAGCTAGATGATTACATTCCCAGTAATTTATCACACAAAATAATCAAAAAGTTGAGCAAAAAAAACATGATAATAATAAAAGGCTAATATGCAAATTATTGTCATGCCATGACACCATAACGACCAAACAACAGGGGGCTGTGTGGAAGGCAGATGTGGGTGGACGGGGACTTGTGCCAGCTTGGGATGTGAGACTGCCTCGCAGCCTGGCACGTGGCTGGGGATGTGAGGCTGCCTCCCCACCCAGTGCCGGGCTGGGGGGGACGTGAGCAGCAATAGTAAAATATTTCCTCTAACTAATTATCTTTTAATGTGCGCAATTTCATGCACTGGGTCACTAGTATATACACTGAGTGGCCAGATTATTATGACTACCTGACATTTGTAGGAAAATTAGCTATAATTTTGCGCTAAAGTTGTTAGAGGGCCAGACCATTATAAATAGGGAAGCAGGTTGTTTAGCACAACAATAGAAGTGATTTTTTTTCTGAAGATATGGGTAAACAATGTAATTTAACAGCCTTTGAACATGGGATGTATTTGAATGTGAATGGCCAGATTATTATGACCACCTGATGTTTATAGGTAAATTAGCTGTATACTGCATCATATGGGATATGGAAGTCAAAGACCTGTTCAAACACCTTTGCTGTCAGCACTTACCAAGATAAAATGTCTCCAATTCACACAGGAACACAAGGATTGGACAGTTGAGCATTGGAAAAAAGTCATGTGGTCCGATGAAATCACATTTCCAGTTGCATCATGCCGATGGCAGAGTGAGAATTTGGTGGAAACAGCATGAAAGCATGCACCCCACATGCATGAGTACAACCCTTCAAGCTGGTGGGGGCAGTGTTATGGTTTGGGGCATGTTTTCCTGGCATGATTTGGGCCCTTTGATTCATGTGGAACAACATCTGAATAGCACAACATACCTAAGTATCATTGCTAAAACTGGAGAGCATTATGCTAAGTGAAATAAGCCAGTCAATGAAAGAAAAATACCAGAGAAAACCAAGATGGCTGCATGAGGTATATACCTAAATCCGCAGCCTCCACAACTATATTTTTAAATACAACTATACAGATAAACGGCCATCCGCCAGAACCAAGGGAGGGGAGGCTTTGCAACCAGAAGGCAAGAGAAGGAGTGCTTTGAGACTGAGTGGAAGCTCCCTGCGCCAAAACTGAAAGGTACCTAGGGACGC
>PVJC01035568.1:0-18180 GCA_004026665.1 Murina feae
CAGGTGTGTAGGTGTACAGGTGTGCAGGTGAGCGGGTGTGTAGGTGTGTAGGTGTGTAGGTGAGCAGGTGTGTAGGTGTACAGGTGTGCAGGTGAGCGGGTGTGTAGGTGTGTAGGTGTGTAGGTGAGCGGGTGTGTATGTGAGCAGGTGTGTAGGTGTACAGGTGTGTATGTAGGTGTGCAGGTGTGTAGGTGAGCAGGTGTGCAGGTGAGCACTCAGCAATAGACTCAGAGCCTGGCTTGTGCTGTCCAGGTGAGCGTGCTGAGCAGGTGAAGGGCTGTACCCAGTCAGTGGTGTGAAGGCTTTAGAAGCTGCTAGTAAACTGGAGACTTGAGCACTCTGCAAGGTTTCTCTCTGTGGAATTGCCAGTAACCCTGTCCTGTCCGTGTGCAGCTGACAGCACCCCTGTGGCAGCGTCAGGCTGGCTCTCAGCACACCCCTCCCCGCGTCCCTGAGTTCCCTGGGTTCGCCTTTGCCCTCGGAGCTCACGGTAAGTACTGAGCTGAGTGCGTTCTTGAACTTGGTCCCTGTGTGTTTCTATGAGAGTCGCAGTTTTACTCTAAGAATGTCGCGCCTTGGACAGCCCCAGCAGCGCCACGGGAGTGTGGTTGCCCTGCAGGAGGGAGCCAGGCGCCGCTGGGCCAGGAGAAAAGGAGACTCGGGAGAGTGAGAGTCGAGAGGGAAGGTGCTGGGGCGTCTGCGTGCCCCTCCCTGGCCTCCGAGCCTCACGATAAACCTGACGTCCCCTCCGCTCCCTCCAGCTGGGTTTCCATCAACTACAACCAGGAGAGGGCCTCCCGGCCCAGCTCTCACCGCAGAGCCTCACTGAAGAAGCCAGGTGGCCCGGCCGAGGGGCTCGGTGGCAGCGTGGACCGAGGGACCGGGAGGTCACAGTTCGATTCTCAGGGCCCAGGCCCGGCCTTCGGGCTCGATTCCTGGTAGGGGCGTGCAGGAGGCAGCGTATCAACGATTCTCTCTCATCATTGATGTTTCTCTCCCTTTCCTTTCCTCTCTGAAATCAACAAAAATACATATTTGAAAAAAAGAAGCTAGATCATTAAAAACCGAGCTCTAACTGCTTGAAAGGAACAGGCAAGGGACACAGAGGAAGCAAACCCAGGTCCCCTGGGCCGGGGCCGGGGGAGGGGTGTCTCCAAGGGCCGAGGGGGGACAAGAGGGAGGATCATCGCTCAGAGTCGGGCATCCATCACCTGCGACCTCAGGCTTGAGGAAGAAGCTCAGAGCCAAGGGCAGAAGGTCACTGATGTCCCTTTTGAAGTACACCCCCAACAGCTTGGGGCAGAGGCCCCCTGAGGACCATCCCCTCGCTGTGGCCTCTGAGGACAGCCCCTCCCCTGGGGGCAAAACCCCCGGGCCTGTGGACAGACCTTGGCCAGCACACTGCCCTGCCGAGGGCAAAGGCAGGGGTGCCCGCTGGGCTTTCGTGACAACGTGTCGTCGGTACCCAGTCTGGATAGAAACCCCGGATGTGGGAAAACCACCATGAGGAGTGCTGCTGGGGCTCTCAACCCGGTCACTCTTAGAGCAACTGAACCTAGAAGAGGCTGCATTCCAGGTCCTTGTAAAAACGCTGCACGCGAATGGTGAGGAGCCGGTGGCCAGGCCTCCCCCTCGGTACTTGTTTTAAACCCTTCTTGTTGTCTTGGGTGTGCCGCTAGCTACCTAAAGCTGCCCGTGGCTTGGCGTGATGGACAGGGAGCGGGCTCTGAGCCCAAGAACTTAGGTTTGACGCTGGCTCGGTCACACATCAGCCAAGCGCCCTAGGCTGAGCCCTTTCTTCGCCCTGGGCCTCAGTTTTTTCATCCCGAAAGTGAGATGCCACACAGTGATGAGGGTTACGTGGGACAAAGCGTGCCGGTGCCCTTGGAGGACTCTGTGTGCAGAGCAGGAAAAAGCGGGGCCTCTTCCAGGATCGGGGGTGTGGGGGTCTCTAAACATCCAGTCTTTTCTCAATCTCGCCTCTTGCTTCACACTTCTCATCCCAGGGGCTGGGAGGAGGCCGCTGGCGATGCTTCAGGCAGGTCCTTCTTGATATTTTAACTCGATCTAAATTGACTTCAGTCTAGAACAGGACCAGCTGGGAATCTATTCCAAGAGCTGGTCCCACGCAGCTGTGGACCGGGAGCCGGCCCGTGGGGGGTGACTTCAGAGACAAGCGGGGAAGGCTGCCCTGCCCGCCCCCCTCACAACCTCTGCCTCCAAACGCCACCGTCCATGCTTCACCCTCTGTTCTGAGCCGCTCTGTGCCCACCCCACTGAGGCGTCCACTCCAGTTCAGAAACAAGAGCGGCAGGTGCCTGCAGCGTCCAGCACCTCCCCCGGGAGGGTGTCAGGAGCAGCCCCGCGTCCTCCGTGCTGGAGGGAGGAGGATGCTATCGGACCGCCATGGGACGCTGGACTCCTTTGGGCAAACGCTGGCAATCTGCGCAGCGCAGAGCCCCTCATGTCGGGCTTCGGAGGGAGGGAGTTGCTCCTCGGCGCCTGGTGACTGCGCAGGCGGCAAGGGCCCCCTGGACGGCCCTCGCTGATGAGTTTCTTAATGAATCCACGGCTGAGGGAGGCAAATGGCTTTCTCTCAAGTAGGGAGGCCGCCTCAGAATTATGCTAATTGTCTCAGGTTTAATAGATATATTTAAAAATAGCCCCAAATAGCAAGTGAGCCAGGACAATGCGGCCCAGAGGACGTCTCTGGACGGAGGTGGTGATACCCAGAGGAAAAGGCCTGGGAGAGGCCAGCTCCTTGGGAGGGATTATGAAAGAAGGAGGAGGAAATGGTGAAAAATTTACTATCTGTATTCTTTCCTGTATTTTTAAATTATATTTGTTAAGGTATATATTTTCTTTAATTTCAGAGAGGAAGGGAGAAGGAGAGAGGGGTAGAAACATCAATGATGAGAGAGAATCATTGATTGGCTGCCTCCTGCACACCCCCCTGCTGGGGATTGAGCCTGCAACCCGGGCATGTGCGCCGATGGAGAAAAGAACCTTGACCTCCTGGTTCATAGGTCTATGCTCAACCACTGAGCCACGCCATCTGGGCTGTGTTCTTTTCCTTATAGAGGGAAGACTTGCTCATGCTGGCTCGGGCAAGGGGTGGACTGTTATGAGGATCTGGGGGGAAGTCGGATAGGAAGATGGAACCTCAAGGAGATCCAAAACCAGGGGGCACAATTAAACCACAAAAGACAAGCTAGCCAATGAGCACACAGGCAAAGGATCTGAGAGACAGTCTCCTAAGACACATAAATGGCCACTTAACCCAAGGCAAGATGCGCAACGCCCTTAGTCACCAGGGATTGCCAATGGAAGCCACGGGGAATACCAATTCACTCCCACTAGGATGGCTGTCATCAGAACAACAGGAAGTACGTGTTGACGAGGATGCGGAGAAATTAGAACCCCACTCCCTGCTGGTGGGAATGGAAAACCATGCAGCCGCTCTGCACAACAGCCTGGGCGCTCCTCAAAAAGTCAGGCATAGCCCTGACCGGTTTGGCTCAGTGGATAGAGCGTCGTCCTGCAGACTGAAGAATCCAAGGTTCGATTCCGGTCAAGGGCATGTACCTTGGTTGCGGGCACATCCCCAGTAGGGAGCGTGTAGGAGGCAGCTGATCGATATTTCTCTCTCATCAATGTTTCTAACTCTCTATCCCTCTCCCTTCCTCTCTGTAAAAAATCAATAAAATATATTTTTTAAAAAGTCAGGCATAGAGTTATCATGTGACTCAGCAGTTCCACTCCAGGTAAGTTCCTAAGAGAAATGAACATGTATGTTTAACAAAAATGTGTACACAAACCTTCCCAGCAGTATTCTTCATAATAGCCCCAAAGTAAAAACAACCTAAAAGCACATGAGCAGATGCATGGATTAACAGAATGTGGTCCTTAGAGGTTATACATGTATTTCCCACGATGGAATATTACTCAGCCATAAAAAAGGAATGAAATGCTACCTTGGCTGTGGGCCGGCTGGCTGGGCATCCTCCTGTGCACCTAAAGGTTGCTGGCTCCGTTCCCCGTCAGGGTGCATGGTAGGGGGTGTGTAGGAGGCAGCCCATTGGTATTCCACTCTATTCCACCCCCCTTTTTAAAAAAAATATGTTTTTATTTATTTTAGAGAGAAAGGGAAAGGGAGAGTGAGAAACATCAATCAGCTGCCTCCTGCACGCCCCCCACTGGGAAGTAAGCTGGCAACCCAGGCATGTGCCTTGATCCGGAATCAAGCTGGTGGCCTTTTGCTTGAGAAGATGCTCAACCAACTGAGCCACGCCAGCCAGGACTGAATCCATCGTTTGTTTTGTCCACTTTTTTGCTTTGGTGAATAAGGCCATTAGGAGTGTCTTTGCAGCTAAGTCTTCACGTATATTCATGACTAGGGGCCCGGTGCACAAAAATTTGTGCATTTGGGGGGGTCCCTCAGCCTGGCCTGTGCCTTCTCAGAGTCTGGGACCCCTCAGGGGATGTCTACCTGCTGGCGTGCCTCGCCAGCCTGGGTGAGGGGCTGATGGCTGTTTGCAGGCTGACCAAGCCCTCCAGTGGGGACCCTCACCCCATGGGGGTGTGGCTAGCCTGGGTGAGGGGCTGAAGGCTGTTTGCAGGCTTTCAGGCTGCCTACAGCTCCCACTGACCCAATGTCCCAGCAAGGCTGGCTGGAATCAGGTTTCTAGGGTTTATTTATCTTCTATAATTGAAACATTGTTGCCTTGAGCAGAGGCCTGGCCAGCCTAGGCAGGCAGTTTCAACTCTATTGCTGGTGCAACGGAAGCCTCCTGTTTGCTCTAGCTCCATGGCTGCCAGCTGCCACTTTGGCTGGGTTAATTTGCATGCAGCCACTCTGATTGGCTGGTGGGGTGTGGCTTGACTGGTGGGCGTGGCTTATGTGTCTCCGAGTGATGGTTAATTTGCATATTACTCTTTTATTAGATTATATTGTTTCCTTGGAATAATCCCTGGAGATAGAATTACTGGGATCAAAGGATATGCAAAAATTAAGATAAAAAAAATACATCACCAAAATGCCTCCATCAATATCACATCTGCTTATATGCCCAAGGGTAGTGTATGAGAATGCCAGTGACTGCCAACTGGAGACTAGGGCAAAGCGATACTTCCTTTAGCATGTATTTGATTAGCATGCAGGGGAACATTTGTCCATATATCAGCTGATTGTATTTCCTGTGTGATATGTTTCCATGTCTTGTCATTTTTTACTGGAGTATTTCTGCCTTTCCTGTTGGTTTTTCACAGCTACTTATGTATTACAGTTGTCGAAGCTCTCCTTAGCCTCACAGGCTATGAATATGTTCCCCAGGCTGTCGCTGCCTTTGGCTGTCTTTGTGGTTGGTTTAGGAAGTAGAGCTCTTCTCTCTTCATGATCAAATCTATCAGTTTTATCTCTGATGGTTTCCACCTTCAGCATCATATTTTGAAAGTCTTTTGTGACCTTGAGGACACAGAGGTGTTACACAGTGTTTTTTCCTAATATTTTCTAGGCCTTTTATACTTAGTGTTGAATGCGACGGGAATTTACTTGTCGTTCGTTTATTGTGTCCCGTCACTTGTTTGAAATAACAATGGCACACTCGGGCTTGGCTGTCTCCCTCCAGGCCCACGGCTGCCAGGTTCCTTCTGCTCTGCTGTTTGAAGCTTAGCTTTGGTTTATGGGGCCGAGGCGCCCCCCTCTCCCATCCCCTCCCCACAAAAAAACCCTGATGGGAGCCACGCCCACGCTGGGAGCTGACTCAGATGGGGCTTGAAGGGAGGAGAAGCCAGCCTATTGCCTAGTGTCTGTAGGCCAGCCCTGTGCCTCCACCCTCAACCCTGAAAACTCGTTCCAGTTTGGGAAGAGGGAACAGCGGACCCAGCAGGCCCCGCTGCCTCAGCACAGCAGGGCTCCCAGTCCAGGGCAGACGTGGAGTTAAAACAGTGTCTCAGGAGCTGCAGCTGTGAGCGCATTTACCCACAGGGCACTCTGGCCGCGCCTTGTGAGTTTATGCGAAATACACGCAGGAACATCGTGCAGAGATCTGTGCATGGGCTCAAAAGCCGCGTGTGAGCAGCAGTTGCCTCGGTGGTTCTGCTTCCTGGTACTTTTCTTATTTGTTTTTACTAAATGCAAATACTTTTATAGTCAGAAAAAATGTTGCGTGTTTTGTGGGTTTTTTTTAATATTTCCTGGGGTCACCTCACGCGACGCCCTCCCGTGACCGCAGTCTCTGGGAAGCCCAGCCGTGGCCGGGGCTCCCCTTCCTCCCCTTCCTCCCCGGCATGCACTGTCCTGCTGAGCGCCTGGGCTCATCTGTCCTCCGGGGCCACGGCCTCCCACCTGCCGCCTTCTGGGCTCCAGCGCCCTGTTTTGAAGGTTTCCCTTCCCCCAATCATCGGATCTTGTCACCTTCCTGGTTCAGTTCCGCTGTGGCCTTCGGGGTGACATTCATCCTGACACAAGACGCCACGGGAGCCGGGTCCCTGCTGACCAGCCCTGGATCAGCTCCTGCTTGCAGGGCCCTGGAGGCTCATCTGAAACACCCCATATGCATGAGGCACCCCGATCTACCCTCACCTCCCCCAGGGGTTGGTGAGGGCGCAAGTTGCTTGGCAGACACGAGGCGGAGGCATGGTGAAGGCGAAACTGTGATCTTCGATCGCTGCTCAAGGGAGGAGGAGAAAGAGAGGCGGGACCCCTGGCTGGTGAGCAGCCGCACCTGGGCCTTGGGTTCCGGGTTGAAATGGCCCAGGGAGACCCTGCGGGGGGCGGGTTCATTTTTGCAGGAAATCGCTAGAAAGGCTGCGGTAATTACCATCCCTTCTGCGCTCCGAGGGGCTGCTATCTTTAGCAAACTAATTGCTATTAAGGTTTGCTCAACAGCCAGTGTAATCACTAGAGAAAATGATCTTTAAGGACTTGTTCTGCCAAATTTGAGGTTTGGTGTCAGAAGCTACAGTGTTCTGAGAACCCCCTTCTGGACGCAGCGGCGGTCAGTGCAGGGTGCCTCTGGGCAGGGCGAGCCTCTTGGCACCTGCAACGCGGCCTGCTGGGTCCCCTCCTCCCTGGAGAGCCCCGGGAGCCCACCCGAGGTGGCTGTGACCTGAGACCGCACTCAGATGAAGGGAAGGAGCAGTCACCGTCCAGAGCTTAGGGACGCGCTCAGCCTCCCCGATACTCCCCTCCTGACTGCGGGTCACCTACAGAAAGGATGACGACCAGAGACCCGGGCGATAGATTCAGAGGGAAACAAAAACCCAGGGGAACCCTAGCTGGTATGGGTCAGTGGATACAGCATCACCCTGCAGGCTGAAGGGTCCTGGGTTCGATTCCCGATCAGGGCACGTGCCCGGGCTGTGGGCTCGTGCCGGCATCCGATCCATGATTCTCTCTCATCATTGATGTTTCTGTCTCTCTCTTTCTCTCTGAAATCAGTAAATATATATTTTAAAAAACAACAACAACAAACCCAGGGGGAGGAAAGGACTCCTCCAGCCCAACAACTAATTTCCGTTAGTCCTCAGCGATGTATCCGAGTGTTGATCTTTGGCCCGAACTGGTTGTGGGGGAGCGAGAAGGGGTTAGGGGAGGGGTGCATGGCAGCCTGGGGTGCGGGGCTATAATCAGGTCCATTACACTGTGCAGCAAGCACTGGATCGTCCCCAGAACTCTGGGATTTGAATATGCATGAGAAGCTGCCCAGGAAAGACTAAAATGCATACACACACGCATAGAGTCCCCGAGCCAGGCAGCTCTGGGTGAGGATGACAAAGGCCGTTTCCGCTCCGTGAAAGGGGTGGGAGGAGGGCAGGGCCTGTGCTGGGTGAACTGACGAAGGCTCATTCGCTGTCAAGTGCGAATCCAGGGCCCACGGGAGCTGTCCACACCCCCTCTCGTCCCCACACAAGTCTGCGAGGCCAGAGGAGTTTTCCCATTTACAGCAGAAGCGGACGGAGGGACGGAGGCTGTGGGAGCCCAGGTCACACCGCTGGGTGGGTGGGTGCAAGCGGTGGCCTCCCCGGCCCACGGCCCTGCCTCTCCCACGCGGACACTGTGTCAGACGCTGAGAGCTCCCCACGCAGCCCTCCGAGCTCAGGGTCCTGAACACGGCTGCCGTCTGCTTCCGGAACTTCGGCGCGAGAGAACCAAGTTGGACGGGGCTGAGGGCTGGTACCAAACAGGAGCAACCAGAAAAGAAAGATTTCCTGGAAATTTAGTCAGAATTCCAAACAAATGGAGGCGATGAGATGAATAAGATGAGCCGAGCGGAACCCCAAGGCAATACTACAGACTCAAGCCAGGGAAGCCTCGGTCAGTAGGGTAGCTCGGCGAGAGGAGGCAGTGCGGCGATCACGGACACGGAGGCAGCCTGGCTCCTCGGTCCTTGGAGGGAAACACACAGAAGAAATGCAGGAAACGAAACAACAGAGTACCTTTCTCTGAGCGACAGCACCACCCGAGTCTCCAAATTCAAGTCACTGCCGAGCGTGGAGCGGGCAAGGCTCCGGAAGCTGCATCCCTCCTAGGGGACATCTTCCATCCTGAAAGAATCTCAGAATTCCCGAGGCACAGAGGAGCCCGAGACGCCTCCCGAGTGAGAAGTCCAAGGACCCGCAAAGAACCGAGAGGAAGTCGCACGGAGAGTCTCGCCCAGCCCGCTGCCAGCCTGGCGCCAGGGCAAAGGGAAGACACGTGCAGGTGGGCGGTGAGTCCTCCCTCCGTCTGTCCTGAGAGAGAGACCCAAGGCTATATCCGCAGCAGAACAAAGATGGACGCCGAGAAAGAGGATGACGGTAGCCAAGAGGCTAAAACACTTGACCCCAGACCCAGGGGTGCAATGTGAAAAAATCCCGGAGGACAACCGTGCCTGAGACCTCAAAGCGAGGGGTGCAAACCCAACGGGCAGTTAGAAGGCTCCGGAAAGAAGGCCTCCAGGAGGAAGGGCCACGTCCTGGTGGAGAAGCGGAGAATCCTCCTGAGGAGGGGAAGGCATCTCAACAGGGGGCGTCTAAGACAGCCTGGCTGCCCTGCACCTGCGGCATCGGGTCCCTCTTCGTCCCCACGTCTGCGAAGCACTTGTTATATAATCATCGTGGTATTTCAAACACTGGTTATTGGTTTAAACTTGTTGAGACTCCGCCTAACTGTCAAAGCACAGAAACAATTATAGTCAGAGAACAGAGTGTACATGTGGCAAAGTCCGACGATGCAGAGGCCCGAGGCACGGGGGCCAGCGAGTGGGCCGTAAGGGGGGGGTGCAGCGCCTCACCTCCCTTTCTCTGTCACCTGAAGTCGAGAGCCGCTGGCCAGAGCCACCGTGTGGAGAAACGGAAGTGCCAGTGCGTGTCTATTGGGGAAAGCAGTCGGGGGAGCTATAGAAGAAGGGACTTTTTTAGCATCTGGCAGAGAGAGGGTAGCTGGGAACTGTCGTTGATGTAAGCAAGCTGACATGTCCTTTTATTCAGCACATGCTCATCAAGTACACGCTGGGTGCTGGGCGCTGGGCGCTGTGGTGCGAGCTGGGAGTCCCAGGGGAAGCAGAAACCCAGAGGACTCTTGTCCTCAAAGAGTCTCGTGGGAGAGATAGAAGTGATTTATAGAAACAAAAATCCGATGAACGAAGGTGAACTTGCAAACGCGATGAGCAGAACAGAGGCACGCGGTGCAGTGAGCAGCATTGGACGCAGACAGGGCGGCCCGGGAAAGGTGCGGTGGTCGGGCTGAAGGACACAGAACCACTCAGTAAGCAGGGGAGGGAGGACATGTCCATCAGAGAGGGCAGCAGCATGTGCAGCCGTCTGTGGCAGGAGGGAGCGGGGGGCAGAAAGGAACCAAGATCCTGGAGGAGGGAGGCTCCCAGGTCTGCAAGGGGATGCACACCCACGGGCTGGGAGGGGTCGGGTCTGAATGTACTGGGGTGGTCGCTGTGTCCTCTGCCAAAGTTGGGGAAAGACAGAGGTTTCAGCTCAGACCGGCTGACCTCTCTCCAGCTGTGACCGCAGGCGGTTCACGGTGGCTCTGCGACGCAGGGGCCTGGCCCCGGCTGGCTGGAGGCAATAGCCACAGAGCCACGCGTGACGAAGCAGAGCCTCCCGCCTCCTGCTCCTGTCCGCAGCGTTGGAAACCCACAGTGGAAACCCCTTGGAAACCCATGGCATCCCCGAGTGGAGAAAAGCATTGGCGAGGGAGGCTGAAACCCCTTTCAAATCTGCTGCCACATGGAGCCCCATGGGCAGTGCACAAAGCTGTCCTCACAGGCAGAAAGGGGGAGGCCTTTGGGCACACCATCCCTCGTCACCCAGGGAGGTGTCGGGGGCAGGGGAGGCACTGACTTACCCTCCTGTGTGGGGGGAGGAGGCCAGAGCCTGGCTGGCTTAGCAGGACCAGTAGCCCCTTCAAAGCCAGCGTTGGGGAGAGGCAGGGCCTCTGCCTCAAAACCAGTCCCGTGCCCGCCTGTCAGTGCCTGCCGCCGCCCCCAGGAGTGGGACCCTGTAAAGTCGGGGTGCTCACCCACCACCACCGCCCAGGCAGGTGCTAGGTCTGCCTGCCACTCCCGTGTCCTGGGGGGGGGCGGGGTGGAATAGTCCCAGGTCACAGTTTCCCCGTGTCCTGGTGTGTCCCCTCCTCACTGGAGGCGGTACCTCCAGACCCAGCTGGCAGGGTTCCGGGCCCCAGACGCCTCCGAAGCTGCCAGGCGGGGCCCTGACTCTACAGCCTGAGTGTCTGGTCCCAAGAACATGCTTCCCTCCCCTCTTTCCTTAAAGACACTCCGGGCGCCTCTGGGACCTGGACCCTGAGCGACCCTCATGCACGAAACACACAGCAAACCTCCATGCTCTCGGCTCAGCTCCTTCCAGTGGAGGCATCAGCTCCGAGATGCTCTGTGGCTGGAAAGACACCCCCAACCCCCTGGCAAACAGCAGGGAAGCACCTCCTGGCCTCTCTCCAGCTGCCCCTGCCCCAGCCTCCTCCCTACCCCTCCCCTCCCGGCTCAGAGCCCGCAGGCTGGCACAGGCTCCGGCTTCCCTATGGCTCTGGGGCAGGGGGACAAAGAGAGGCAAGGTACCCACTCAGCAGGCCCCACTGAGCCCACGAAACAGGCCCCTCTCCCGGACCGCTCCTCCCTGACCCCTTCCTTGCTCTCCACAAGCCCCCTGACCCAGCATCTCCCTGGAGAAACATATGTGTGTGTGTATGGGGGTGCACCACATTGGCTCAGGGACTAGCACCCCACAAGGGTGGCCCTGACTCTCCCAAGGGCCCCCTGCTAGGCCCCCTCCAGCATGACGCCCTCCCACCCCTGGAGTCCCCGACACTGCAAGCCCTACAGCCGAGGCTTTGAAACCCTGGAGGGCAGACCCGGGCGGAACCTGAGACTCCTCCCTCTTGGTGTACATGGGAAAGCCAGGGCCCAGGGAAGTGGCAGACCGGCCCTGCCTGGGATGCTGCAGACTGGGGACCCCCCCAGCCCCCCACCCCACCCCCTGCAGGCTCCTCCCCCTGCACCAACTGCCCGCAGGGGAAGGAAGGACAGAGCGCTGGGGCTCCTGGAGGAGGAAGCCTAGGAAAGGGGCCGACTGGGACCAACTCTGTGCCAAGGAGACCGCCTTTGACCGCGGACAGTGTGACGGTGCCCTGACCCACTTCCCCCTCCGCATGCCCAGCCCAGACCTGAGGGGGCCGCGTGTGCAGCCAGAGTAACAGCAATGGCCACCACTCGCTGAGCAGTTACATGTGCCAGGCACTGTGCTAGCACCCTGGTTCTCTAGGTTATTTCTAATATTCCTATTTTATAAGTGCTCAGAAGGAAGGTCGGAGAGCTGAATCCACAGGCCTCAGACCACACGGCTAAGGAGCGGTGGGAGAGGGAGAGGAGAGAAACATGCCTGAGCTATAAGGATCTCAGACATGTCTTCCTGGTTTCAGACCCAGGTCTGTCTGTCTCTGTCTCCTGGGGTTCCCCACCCTGGCTGGCAGGGGCCACCTGGGCAGGCTCAGGTAGTCCACCTGCTCCCTCAGAGGTGCTGGTGCGAGAGGGAGGGAGGAGCTGGAGGGCAGACTTGCTCATCCCAAGGAAGCTCAGGCCTGTCCTGGCCTATAGGTCCACTCTCCCCTCATGCGCCTAAGCATGTGCCTGTCCTCAGGTCACCTGGTGTCAGAGAGAGTGCATGGCCCAGCCGGTGTGGCTCAGTGGTCGAGCATTGGCCCATGCACCAAGAGGTCACAGGTTTAATTCTGGCTCGATTCCCACCCAGTAGGGGGCATACAGGAAGCAGCATCCGGGACCACCCTCATCCCCCACCCCCAGACACTTTAGATGTTTTTAGCCCTGTCCCTTCCTCCCTCTCTAAAATCAATAAAAAACATTTTTAAAAAAAGAGAGAGACAATGCTTGGGCTTTGGGATCATCAGATCTGGAATTTAATCCCTCCTTTGTGTGCCCTTAGGCCTCAGTTTCTCTATCTGTAAAATGGGGATGGCTATCTAGCAGGGTTGCTAGAAGGAATGGGAAGAAGCTGTGAAAAGGGCCTTGCGCAGGTGATAAATCCGTGGTAACCACGCTGCCGGGTGTGCCAGCTCGGTGGCCCTCGCCCTCCTGGGCGTGCCCGGGAGCAAGCTTCTCCTCAGAAGGAAAGAAGAGCCGCAGGCACAGAGCCTCCTGGAACGTGGCAAGGCTCCTTGGCACCGAGCCCTGCCTGTGAGCCTGTGAGCCCTTCTGCAATTAGCTTCCAACTAAAAATACCCCCCCCCACCGGCCTGCACACCTACCTCCGGGCCTCACACGGGCCTGGCACTGGGCCTGCCTGAGCCACCCACATCCAGGGGTCGGGCAGGGGTGAGGATCCCCAGGCGGAAAGAGAATCTGCGACGCGGGCGGATGCACAGAGCACGGCTTTATTGACAGAGACACAGAACAGGACCAGATTCCCTGCCGCCCGTGCAACAGCCTCCATCACCCCTCTCCCGCGCCAGCTCCCAACAGCCAGCAACACACAGGGTCTTACCCAGCCTCATGGCAGGTGCCCAGAGGGCCTTCAGAGTTCTGCTCAGGAAGGGAGGGGGGCAAGGACAGTCACCGCATCCGTCCACCTGCGCCCCGACGGCCCTCGTCACTTGCAGCTCTGCAGCCGGGTCCTGTGGTGCTTCTCCTGGGTCAGGAGGGGGATGATGGTGTCGCTGTGGGAGACCTTGAGCCGGCTGCCCCAGGCCCCCTCCATGCTGCCTGTGGGCTCCGGGGGTGGGAGGTTGTCCAGGTCGCCGAGGGAGCCCACGGCCGTGCCCTCGGCCATGCCGGTGCCACCACCGGAGTTGAGCTCCATGAGCTCCAGCTCGTGCTTGGCCGCCGTCTCCAGGACGCGCTGCTTGTTGTAGTAGCGCACGAAGTTGTTGATGATGGGGTGGATGGGGAGCGCGATGGCGATGACCCCGCACAGGAAGCTGATGGCCGCATTCAGCTTGCCCAGCGTGGTCTTGGGGTAGATGTCGCCGTAGCCCACGGTCGTCATGGTGATGATGGCCCACCAGAAGGACTGCGGGATGCTCTTGAACAGCGTCTCGGGGTGGCTCTGCTCCATGGTGTAGCCCAGGGCGGAGAAGACGAAGATGCCCACGGCCAGGTACATGAGCAGCAGCCCCAGCTCCTTGAAGCTGCGCTTGAGCGCGTAGGTGAGCGTCTGCAGGCCGGTGGAGTGGCGCGCCAGCTTGAAGATGCGGGCCACGCGCATGATGCGCAGCGCCTGCACGGCCTGCTGCACCTTGGTCAGCTCCATCATGCGCGCGCCCAGGTGCGTGAGCGTCAGGCTCACGTAGAAGGGCAGGATGGCCAGCACGTCCACGATGTTCATGAAGGACAGGACGAAGTGCAGCTTGTTGGGCGAGGCGAAGAGGCGCAGCAGGTACTCGAGCGTGAACCAGCCGATGCACGCCGTCTCCACGCTCTCCAGCGCCGGGTGCTCCACGCGGCTGCCCTCGGCGTCCAGCACCTGCAGCTCGGGGATGGTGCCCACGCACATGACCACGGACGAGAGGAGGATGAGCAGGAAGGACAGCACGGCCACGGCGCGCGCCGGGCGCGAGGACTCGGGCTTCTCCAGGAACTTCCAGACGCGCTGCTGGCAGCGGCGCCAGCGGCCCGCGGCCGCGTCCAGGCCCAGGTCGTCCAGGATGAGCTGCACGCGGCGCGCGATCTCCTCCAGCTCCTCGCGCTTCTCGCGCAGGTGGCTGCGGCAGCAGGAGTCCAGGAACTTGAGGTCCACCTTCCAGAAGTCCATCTCGCCCTTGAAGCAGATGGGGCAGATGCCCTTCTTCATGTGCACCTCCCCGAAGTAGTACACCTCCACGACGCACTTGAAGGCGTCCGGGTCGCGGTCGAAGTAGAACTCGCGCTTCCCGGGGTCGTAGTCGTCGCACAGGGAGAAGATGCTGTCGTAGCCGCCGGCCAGGCAGGTCAGCAGCTCCGCCAGCCGGGTCTCAGGGTACCGGCTGAGCAGGTCTCCGTACAGCACCTGCCGGACGCCCCCCACGTTCACCACGATCTCCACGTCGTCGCCAGCCCGGGAGCCCTGGGTGTCTGGCTCCGGGAGGCTGCGCTCACCGGTTCCGTCCATCCTCCCGGCTCTGCGCCCCGCCGCCGCCGCCGCCGCCGCCCGGGGCCCGGGAGTCCGCTGGTCGCAGCGGTGCGCGCGCGGCTCTCGGAAGCCCACCAGCCGGCGCCCGCCTGCTCCGAAGGGCGATCACAGCGGGGAGCCGCCGGCGGGGACGCGCCGCGGGGGAGGCATGCGCCCGGCGGCGGGGCTCGGGGCGGGCGTCCGGGCGCCGGGGGCGCGGGGGCGCGAGGGGCTCTCGCGGCAGCGCCCCGAGCGGCGCGATCCGGCCCTGGGGCTCGGCTTCCTGCAGAAGTGGGGTGTCCTGGGTTGTGGCAGGCAGGGTCCCCCCTTCCCAGGGGCGCGCCGGCAGCGCCTAGCGGGTCCCGGAGCCACGCGGGCCCCGGCGTGTGTCCCCCAGGCCGGCGCGACCCTGAGCCCCCGGCCGCGCAGCGCGCTCCGCCCGAGGTGCTGGGAGAGCGAGCGAACTTGGGCTTCTCCGCCCGAGCCGCGTCCGAGCACAGCAGGAATTCCAGCCTGACGTCAGGAGCCTGCAGACTGTACCCTCTCCCGGTGGAATTCTGCGCCGCACGCGCCCCGCTGCCTGCCGGCCGCTTAACCCTTGCGCAGACGGCACCGCTGCGCCCCCGCGCAGGCCCGCCCCTCCCGGTGCAGCGGGGCGCCGAGGGCCAGGACCCCTGTAAGGGGCAGGCAGCCGGCTCAGGCCGGGAAGGTTCCCGGAGGGAATAGGGGTGGCGAAAGAACTCGGTTGCCTGTTGCCCTGCAGGAAAACGTGCCCCCAAAAGCCCTTAGGGGCCGCTCCTGCGCGGGATCCCACCACCGGGCCTGCCTGGCCCTCCCCTACCTCGCTGAGGCTGCCCTGCGGTGGGCACTGCCCCACACTCACCCGCACCCTGCCCAGTGAGGACGTGCAGTCCAGGCCCCGCCCGGTAGGAGAGCTGAGACTGGCCTCAGGTCGCAGTGAAACGGAGCTGAGCCCAGATCCTCCTCTTTCCGCGCTTCCCGCTGCCCTCGCTGGGCCCAGGCAGGTGAGCAGGCGAAGGTCCCGCCGCAAGGCCTTGCTGCCCTCTGCCTCCCGTGTGTCTCTGCAGCCCGCAACCACCACCACCAAGCAGCTTCCAGATCCCCGAGTCCCAGTCCCCACCCTGTCACCGAGGCCTGAGCGCTGTCCCACACACCTGCTCTCCCAGCCTTGTGGCTGCAGCTGTCTTTCGGCCACTCACATGCGGGCCATCGCGCCTGCTTCCATCACCCGCACTGCAGATTATCCAGCAGCACCTGTGGCTGGGCACTTGGTAGAGGAAGATGCTAGGGGATGGAGGGCCAGCAGGGCACAGGTGGGTTTTAGGGCAGGGAGATTGCGCTGTAGGACACAGTGATGATGGATAATGATGCAGTTATCCAAACCCACAGAATGTCCAACGCTGAACCGTAATGTAAATTATGGCCTGTGAGTGTCAGCGCAGATTCATCAATGGTAATAAGTGTCTGGTTCTGGTGGGGGCTGTGCACAGAGGGGAGAAGGGAGAGCAGGGGTATATGGGAGCTCTCTACTTTCTGTTCAGTTTACTGTGAAACTAAAACCATTCAGGAGAACGAAGTCTATTAAAATATATTCTGTAGGCTTGGGTATTTGTTTTTTTAAGTTTCTATCCATTAATGGATCATGAAATCCACTTGCCAACTCACTGACAATACTTTCCTTTAATGAGATAGTTTAAGATTTAGAATACATCATGCTAAGTAAGTATTGTTCCGTGAAACTTTGTTTTACAAATTGCATTTTCTTTTCATTTAAAATGAAACTGTAACTTTGCCTGACCGGTGTGGCACATCCCCAGTAGAGGGTGTGCAGGAGGCAGCTGATCGATCTTTCTCTCTCATCGATGTTCCTAACTCTCTATCCCTCTTCCTTCCTCTCTATAAAAAATCAATAAAATATACTTTAAAAAATTTTTTAAATAAACCTGTAACTGTTACTGCAGAGTAAAGACTTGAGATTCAGAAAGGTTGAGCAGTGATATCCTTTATCATGAATTTTATAGCTGGTTGTTATAAATGCATCACGAGCCAGGCGCTTTCCGAATGTTTTCATCCCCACAGCAGGTCTCTGAGGAAACAGGATGTCAGGTAACCTGCCAAGGTCACTCAGCCAGCAAGTGGCAAAGTCGGAGTCTGTGCCCAGCAGCCTGCGGTCACAGGCTTAGCCTCCAGGCCCTGGTCACAGAGCTGGTCGAGGCCCTCTGGCTCCAAGGTCAAGTCTCCTCTCCAATCTAGTGCCACCTGTCCCCTCCCCACAGCCCTGCTCGTCCTCCAGCCCCTGCTCATTTACTCGGTCTCCATGCCCTCATAGATCCCTAGTACCGACAGAGGCCAGTTCCTACTGTGTCTTAATCTAGGCTGAATGGGCTTAAAACACCCATTTATTTAATCATTTCTCCATTGGAAAGCACACACACACTCACACTCACACAGCCAGGTTTGGTAGTGGGGTTCATTCTCCAGTAGAGAATGTTTTTTATAACTGATTATTACAGCTTGCAGTAATCAGTGTAGCAGAGAGATCTGTGTAAGAGGCGGTATTCCTGAGTTTCCCTACAGGGGGCGCTGAGGGGTGGCCCGCAGGCTTGGAAACCTGAGAAAAGACAAGAAAAGCTTTTACCTCGAAATGGTATTTGCTTTTGGGGGTATGATGGTGACCCCTCAGCAGGTAGAGCTCCCCAGCCACTCCATGGGACAGTCACTGGGTCCATGGTGCGGTGGGAGCCAGGAGTTCCAAGTACCTAGCTGGCTCAGTAACCTGGAGACCCGGGCCTCTGGGAGAGCACACGCTGGAGCCCAGCCTGCAGGTCTGAAGCCCTCACCTCGTGTGCCCCCTCAGCTGGGAGAGGGCAGGGCATGCAGAAGAAGGCACGTGGTTTGGAGGCTGGTTGGCAGGCCCTGAAACCGAGGGAGGCCCAGGGAGGCCAGTCGATCCTGGGAGTTCTGGAGTTTTTGGACCTCAGGTCATTGCTCAATAGTTGACTGGTTGTGCAATGAATTTATTAAGTATTGCCAGCATTTCTTATTGAGAGAGCATCCTATATAATAAAAGCCTAATATGCTAAGTGTCCCGTCATACCGTCAACCAATCAAAGCACAATATGCTAATGATATGCTAAGGCTGCTCAACCACTTGCTGTGACATGCACTAACCACCAGGGGCAGATGCTCCATCTGGTAGGTTAGCTTGCTGCTGGGGTCCAGCAGATCAGGACTAACGGAGAGAGGCTGGACACGCCCCGGAGCCCTCCTGCGTCCCTCCCCAGCTCTGATCAAGCACCAGTGGGGTCCCTCACCTAGTGGGGTCCCTGCACCCTCTTGCAATCTGGGACCCTTTAGGGGACGTGGGAGAGCTGGTTTCAGCCTGGTCCCACAGATGAGGTCAAGGGACCCCACTGGTGCACAAATTCGTGCACTGGGCCTCTAGTAGAGTATAATAGGAAGTATCAGAGTATGTCACACATGGTGAAAATAAGTATGGCATAGATTATGTAATAGAAAACATCAGAGTATGACCAGACAATCCAT
>PVJC01035569.1:0-18191 GCA_004026665.1 Murina feae
CTCTCCTCTCCTCTCCTCTCTTCTCCTCTCCTCTCCTCTCGTCTCCTCTTCTCTTTCTTTTATCCCTTCCTTCGTTTCTTTCTTTCTATCTCCTGACCTACTGAAATTTACCAGGTTAAATTCTCAATGCTCACAGCCTTTGGTATATGCAAAGAGAGCATGTGGAGCCTTTTGGCATAGTGGATGTGAAGAATGTGAATGGCCAACTATCTTCCAATATGTGTTGGAGGTTTCATATTAGCTTTAAGTGAGATGAATGTTCATTAATACATTCCCTGTGATCATAGTTTGCATAGTGAGCTCACATGAAATCAGGTAGTCCATTATGAGAAAGAATGATGGAATAGATTAGGTACATGGTATTTTTCTTAGACCTCTTTAAAAAACTGGCAACAAATTGGTGCTTGAAATGGTAATTAATTTACATGAATCAAGAAAAACCAAAAGGCAGATAGTGGGATTGAGAGCATAGAGTAGGAGGAAAACAGGAAGAATTATACATTAAAATATGAGTGAGAAGTGGCCATACATTGCAGTTGCCTTGAGGCAGAGAATTCTATACTTTATAGCATCTCCAATTCTTCACTATTGGTGCTAAGAAATATTTTTCAGCTCTCAACTTGTAAATGGGGATAAATATTACATGTTTACTTATGTCAGGTTATTATCAGATCTACACTAATTGAGTTTCTAATAGACCAGTGTGAACTGTGACTCTCAACAAAGCTTTTCCTGACTACTTCATCTCTTGTTGGCCCACATTCTGGTCTTAACCATATAGTTCGGTACCTTACATATTAACTTTTATTAACTTACTAGATTATGTGTTAAGGCCTTGGATCAAGTATTTCTCCTTCACTATACTTTACCTACTCTATACCCCTGCTCAATGCATACATATATGTGTACATACATACACACATGCACACACTCACTTATCCTTAATCTCTTCTTCCCCAAACAGGCCTAAATCTTTAGGAACTTTGTACCTTACAGCACGAATTCTCTGGAGGATTGTTCTTTGTTTACAATGTAGGATCCCTGACTTTGAGAATACATGACAACACTTGGGGTTTCTAATGTTCTGGCCTTCATCTTCCACTGACCTGATTCAGTAGATTTTCACCAGCACACTCATGCTTCTTCATCTGTGCTAGCAAGAAGCAGCCCATGGCCCTTCACTCTTGGATTGATAGCATAGAGTAGGAAGAAAACAGGAAGAATTATACATTAAAATGGGAGTGAGAAATGGCCATACATTGCAATTGCCTTGAGGCAGAGGAAAGTAATTCTACACTTTATGGCAGCACCTCCAATTATTCACTGTTGGTGCTAAGAAATACTTGTCAGTTCTCAACTTGTAAATGGAAGTAAATCTCCCCCAAGCCTTAGATTCTCAGGAATGTGGGTACTAGACTCAGAGAGAAAGAATTTAAGCTTTATGGAAGGAGACAGAGGTGCTGCAACAGAACACTAATCAGCCAGACCCTCTCTGTGTAGGAAACGGAGAATCGAGAGGAGACAGATATGTTCTGTGGTGATTGCTCTCAAGGATCCTTTATTCTTACACAGACAGGGAGGACCGTGGGGAGGACACTGGACATTCTGCCATATCTGTCATCAGGTGCTACGTTGTGTGGGTTTGGGGAATTCATGTGGTTTGAATGGAGAGTAGGTTTCACGAGTGCACAAGTATTTGACTGAGACCTCTCAGAATTCTCTGCCAGGGAAAAATTCACAGAGAGGCATGCCAGCCTTCTCTCAACTTCCTCTAAACTGCAGAGATTCTAAAGAACCCAGCAGAGGAGTTTTAAACTTGTGTGTGCTGAATAATGTTACAAGTGTCAAGGCACCCTTAGCAAATACTAGTAGAAAGGAAGCATAGGCCTGGGTTTGGGAAGGGAACCTGTTTGCTGAATGGGGCTGAGTGGTGAAGACCCAGGAAATGGTTAATTTTCAAGTATTGTGGGTTTAGCTCCAGGTGGAAAATTTCCTGGTGGCTGGATATGGAGCTCTGCCTTTTCTACTGAAGGATCAGCCTACTACCCCACCGCTGCCTTTCCAGGGCTGATACACAAGCCTGTACTTCCATAGGGCTGGATGCAAGCCTCACCAGTGTTCATTGCAATTCAATGTTCCAGACTGGATGTTTTCACATCCACGTATTCATCCATTTATGCATTAAAGGCAGAATGACTATACCACCCTGTGAAAAGGCACAACGATGGCCACATCTTCTGTGAAGTCATTCCCAGGAAGCACTCTTCCACCACACACCTTTATTACGGTGGGGCCAGTAACTAACATGGTCCTGTGGGCTTGTCTGAAGCCTCAGAGGTGAGCTAGTCTTTCTACCTAATTCAGGCAACACATTGAAAAGAGGTCGAAAGAAGAGGTGGGAAGAAGGCAACTAAAATATGATTGCTCAACAAAAGCTACTATTAATATCATCATTGCTACTGTTATTACTATTTATCCAGCACTGTTCTAGGTATCTTGTTTACCAGATGATAACAACTTTGAGTATTAAATAAAGACTGCAAGAGATTAAGCAAGGCAACAAAGTGAGCAGATGACGGAACCAGGATTCAAATCCAGGTCTGTCTAGCTCTCATGTCTGCATTCATTCAACCACACTATATAATCTCTGAAGACAATGATGATTTCCTTCTTCGGCGTCCTTTTGCCCTGCTAAGCTGATATCATGGTGAAAATGTTGTCTTTCCCTGATTTATTAGACCCTTTGGACCCTTTGGTGCCCTAGGGCCAGGAAATTTCTCTGCCTTCATGGAGAGCCACAGCAACTCTAAAACTGTCCTCTCCATGACCTGCAAGGGGCAGCCAAGCAGACTAGAGAGGTGGCAGGAATGGGTAAACATTACTTACTCCTGTGAACTGAGGAGGAAATATTTATAATCCTATTCATAAAATATTTACTAAGCTCTTATGTAATTTGTTGATAGCAAACAGATTTCAGTTAACTTTGAGGTGATGAGCAATTCTGTTAAACAGATGGGACCAATAACAAAATCCTGATTAGACAAATGTTTTCTGCAGAATCGTGCTTGTACCACGTTAGGTTTGCTGCTGGGAGAACAAATCCAAACAGAGAACTGGACCCAAGGTGAAAGTAGCTGTGGCTTCTTTAATGTTTTTTCCCCTCCTTTTTTTTCTGCAGGAAAATTTTTCTTGTATTCCCTGACAAGGGGCCGTTTTGTAGGACTTGCTTTCACTGTAAGCCCTATTGTCCAATTATTGAAGACAACCTTAGGGCTAAAGATTCTGTCATTGGTCCATGTGCTCTTTCCCATACATCGGGCCCAAATGCACAAAGCATTTCATTATCGAATCCTCTGCGGCAGACTGTTTCCCTTTTCTCCTCAAGCTGGATTGGCTGACCTCCAATTCAGATTTTCTGAAAACTAGATACTGCCTTTTATTCTCTGCAGTGAGCAGTATGGTAATTTTTTTCTTCTTCCAGATAATGACTTCCAGGCAGCAGCAGCATCCTCCTGCAGTCCATGCCTGCAGCACACCGTGTGCCCCTCACAGGCCAAAGTTACATAACCTCTGCTGCGCCGGAGCTCTCTCCTGGCGGAAGCCTAACAGGGCTGCTGTCACTTCCTGCAGAATTTACTTCCCTTCAGGTTTCCCATTTTCTCCGCTACCTTACTTGAAAAGAGCAGAGTTCAGGTTCTGACTTGTACCAGCTGTGTGTCCTTGAGGATATTGCTGACACTTGCTAGTGCCAGCTTCCTTGTCTGTAAAGGCAGGACTGTTGTGAACGTGCAAGGGGGGTAGGTAAGGTCAGGTGTCCAGTGCAGATGCTCAGCAAATGGAGCTCTTATGGTTATTATTACCAAGCAGGATAGGCTGGAGTAGGTAAGAATTTGGACTGAGATGGTTAAGCTTTGCTGCTCAATACAGCCTTTGACCTAAAGATTAGGCTTCCAGAGGAGAAGGGAGTAGTAGATAGGCCTCCAAAATGATCTTGGGTTCATGTCCTCATAGTGTTCTAAAGCTATCAGCATGACACTGGGCAAGATGCAGGTTTTCGTTTGTTACATGAAAGCATTGTATGAAATGATTCTCATGATGCCTTCCAGCTCTTATGTTCTTTAATGAATGTGCTTAAAGAAAAGCTGTGGTATGAGCTGCAAACTGTGTAATGTTAATTTAACACCCCATCTTACCTCTTTTATTCTAATGGTGCTCCCAACCACTCCAAGGCAGCATCCTTCCCTCATTCACCAGGTGAAACTTTTCTGTCAAAATATCTGGCCTGGGTTCCCCCAGGGAGCTGATGGCAGGGTTGGCATTCAAGTATGTCAAATTTAAAGTCAACTCTCTTTTTTGCAACACTTTGCCATCTTTCTTAGAGTTTTGTCCCTTGTCAACATTTGGGATACAAACCTTTCAGGATTGCTCAATCACTTATGAGTGTTCTAATGATATTTAAAACATACACCCTGTCATGACCCTAACATGGGGAGATCTCTTAGAGAAGGTTATCCTGGAGAGGCATGTTGCCTAATGGAAACACTGGTTTCGCCAGGCCAGTGTGCTTCAGTGGTTGAGCATTGACCTATGAACTGGGAGTTCACAGTTTAATTCCTGGTCAGGGCACATACCCAGGTTGTGGGCTTGATCCCCAGAAGAGGGCATGCAGGAGGCAGCTGATCAGTGATTCTCTCTCATCATTGATGTTTCTGTTTCTTTCTCCCTCTCCCTTCCTCTCTGAAATCAATATATATATTTCAAGCATTTCTCCAAATGTTACTGGGAATTTCATACTTCAAATTTCTGGGTAGCAGTGGGCCTTTGAATATAGCATTGACTTCTGAATTGTTCTGTGCTAAGGGGAAGGGAAATCTCCTATGCAGGGATCTGGTCTTCACTGATTTGAAATCTGCAATCACTCTTGTTCAATTGATAATGAACAGATTTGCTTACCAAATTAATAGTATACAAAATTGCCAGGGTCTCTTCATCTACTCAAAGAATCTGGCATTTCAAACTTGGAAATTCTTTGTTGTGGTTGATGGAAGCAGAGCCCCTAAGCAGCTTTACACACTTCTCTTAAGTTCTTTGAAATTTACCGTAATTTAGACATTATATGTTGCACTCCTCTTTCTCCCTAATTAGCTTATATTACTGAGGCTTAGAAATACATTTCAAGGTATTTTAAAATCTCTGATGGCAGGAGAGGCTGCCCCCTCTTGACGTCTTCTATCCCACTTCAGTCTCTCCCGTTCTCTCCCCCTCCCTCCAGTCCTTCCTGAAAGAGATTGAAAACTTGATGGCTGAATTCCCAGGACATTGATTGGGACACATTTCCTTTTTGTTACCAGAAAGGATCAATGTGATTAAAAGGCAGGAGTGCAAGTAGCATTTTATCTCCCTTCTGTGCCACGTCGCAGGGGCCAGGCTAAGTCAAGGCCCCCTTTTGAGCTCTACTATTCTCTCTTTGCAAACAACATTAAGCACATTGTCATTGTTTTGGTGTTGGCCAGAGGAAGTGGGATCCTGAGACCTAAATTTATAAGTAAGGGATATATGAGACCTTGTGTAATCTTTGAAACTAGGTCTCATGCTCTGACCTAACTTTTCTCCATTCTGTTGGGGGCATATTAGACATTGATATAGGAAATAGCGATAGTTTTCCCACTTGTTGTATTTGTGTGTATATCTTATATGGAACAGGGATAATGGAGAGAGAGTTGTTACTGGCACATGCCATCCAATGCCACAAGGCCCCCACCCTTATTTATTAACACTAGATAGACATAGCTGACATTGTAGGTATTCTCCACCTTCAGAAATATAAAACTTCAGAATGGGAGGAGACTTAGAAATCTCAAACTTTACTCACCCCTGGAAACCGTCCTTTTTGCAGAATCTTAAAAAGGTGCCTGTTGGGCCTCTGCTTGAACTCTAACAATGACATGAAGATTATCCACAAGACAACATATAGGCTGTGGAATAATTTTGAGTGATGGAAATCTCTTTCTACAAGCTGATATTTCCATCCATTTAATAAAATGTAAGAAATGACATAAATTGAGGCTGATTCTTGGGACATGACTGGTTTCTGCATTTGACTAAACTGTTTGCTTTCCAGATCCACCACAGAACATGGGGATTGGTCAGAGTATATTGTTAATGCAGCAGAAACTATGAAAGTACTTAGGCACTCAGGGTATCAGAAGCAGTTAGTCATTTGGTAAGTAGTCAACGCATAGTATTGCACACACACTGTGTCAAGTATGTAACAGGTATCGGGAGATACAGCAATGAGTGAGGCAGATAAAAACCCTGCCTATGAGATGCTTACATTCCAGTGGGGAAAAATAGACTCTAAATGTATATATGAAGCTATAAATAAGTAAGGTATTCTCAGGTGCTATGAAGAAAATAAAATAGGTAATGCAATAAGCAGTGGTAAGTGTGAGCTATGATAGTGAGGGCCAGACCTCTGAGGCAGGGACCACATGCTCTTAATAGATGAAGCAGCAGGTGCAAAGACTAAGAAATAGAAGTGAATTACGCATGTGTAAGGGACAAAAAACAAGCCAGGGTGGCTGGAGCACAGTGAAAGAGGACAGCTAAGGGGCATGCGATGGGAGTAAACCGGGACCACATCATGGGGCCCCTTTGGGCACAACTGGATATATGACTTGTAGAACCTGGTGCAAAATAAAAATGTAGGATTTATTCATAAGAAATTATTAAGGATATCAAGATGAGGACAACAGAGCATTAAACCAAGCACAGGTCCTTTTAATTGTGGGGCCCTGTAAGATTACATATGCCATGTGCCCAGACAGCAGGCTCAGCCTCTAGGCTATGGTGAGAGTAGGCTGGTTTTGTGTCAACTGCTATCGGCAACAGTTGGAATGGAAGCAGGAGGAGGAAGAAGGCCTAGAAATCATATAACCCATCTCTTAATTTCAGAGAAAGTTGTCTGATATAGCACAGAGAATATGGTGACTAAATATATTTGGTATTAGGAGACTTGAGTTGTTCTGTTTCTGACTCTTGTTTGCCATGTAGTCTTGAGCACAGGAAAGCCTGACTCCCACACCCTCAATGCTAGAATCTTGAGAAATCCCAAAATCTGGAGCTGGTCCTTGGAATATGAATTTTTGAAGATCTCTGGGTGATCCTAATGTGGGGTCAGATTTAGAAATGATAGTACTGAAGCATCCATGACAGTGCATATTTATGTGTATTAATCTTCTGCTTCCCTGCTGATCATCAGTGTTTAACACATGCCCTGGAATTCTCAAGATGATGCTTTGTCAATGCAATATTGGTAATGGCCTGGTAGGAGAGGTGTTCACTGGGCACATCTGCTCTGTAGACAGTGCCAAGAAGTGAGTCAGGCATGGAATAATCCCAGGATCCTCCTCTGGAGGTGTGCTCCTGCATCTTAAAAGACAGACTCATTTACTATATTAATTTATTTTATTCTTTGTATGGTGAAATACTTATCATTTCACATTGCCAAAATTCTTCTCACTGAATTTAGGTCCTATTTTAAGATTAGGTGAAATGATCATTCCCTTAGCTCTCTCTTGATTGGAATAGTGCCATCTCCCCTTAGCTATGTCTTCATGCATGATCAATGATGCTGAAGACAAGATAGCGATGCATTCAGGATTTTGTAGTCTTCTAAGTTTCAATTACTTGGGAATATTGACAATTGAAAATAGTTTTATACTATTTTTATATTCAAAATCTTTACATATTTGTAAACTGTTAAAGAACCATTTTCAGATGTTAATGTGACCTTCGAAACATCTCATTTCAGTATTTAAAAAGTTTCAGCTATATGTTTTACTCAAATTTGTGTGTGGGAGCAGGATCAAATAAAGTCATTTTGTATTTGGAAAAGAAAGAAAAGTGAACTAATTCTACAATACGGAAATGGCTCCCTTTGAAAGGTGTCCTTCACTTGCCTTTGTTTGAGGTTAATTATATACTTTTTAGAAGCACTTCTCACAGGAGTGATTTGTGACTCATGAGTTATTTTTGTATGTATATATTATGCCTCCAAATATTTGCCATTTTGCTAAGAAAATAATAGTCATAAAGCAATATTTCTTTGCTAGTATCCGTAGGCCTTTTTGTTTTTTTATTATAAAACAATACAGTAGTCACCCTTATATGCAGGAGATATGGTTCACAACCCTCAGTGGATGCCTGAAACCTTGGGTAGTGCCAACTCCTATATATACCATGTTTTTTTCCTTATACATACTTATGATAAAGTTTATTTTATAAATTAGGCATAATAAGAAATTAAAAATAACTAATAATAAAATAGAGCATCATCACAATCTTACCTAATAATAGACAAACATGAAAATTGACCGTCCTTTCGCTATGCTCACCAGCCAATCAGGAGAGTATGCAAATTAACCCAACAAAGATGGAAGTTAATTTGCATATGTAGGTGCAAAGCAGAGGAGTGGGAGCAGTGAAGACTGGAGGCTCCGGGGCCGGAGGGGCCAAGATCAGAGGCTCCGGCTGGAGCCAAGGCCTGGGTCCCGGGTGCTAGAGGAAAACCAGTGCCTACAGCCAGGGGAAGCGAAGGCCTATTGCACGAATCTCTTCGTGCAATGGGCCCCTAGTAACAATATACTATAATAAAATTACGTGAATGTGGTCTCTCTGTTATTGTACTGTACTCACCCTTCTTGCCATGATGTGAGATGATACAATTCCTATGTATGAGATAAAGTGAGATACTCAGAATGGCATTCAATTGAAAACCAATGAATTGTTTATTTCTGAAAGATTTCATTTAATATTTTCAGACCTCAGTTGACTGCAGATAACTAAACCATGAAAAATGAAACCACAGAGAAGGGGGCACTATTGTACAACAAGACATCTTTGAAAAAAAAAAAAAAGAAATAACACCCTCAGTCCTCCATGTATTATTATTTTGTACTTTTCCTTTAATTTAAGATTATTTTAAGTGATGTTCTCACATAAGGGATATGACAGAGAGAGACTGGTCAGAATGTAGAATTAATCTCGTGGCACCAATTTTTCTTCTTTCCTGTAAGCATCTTTGTTTCCCTCTTCAGAGTAGAAGAGTAGATGACAACAATACTGGTTTTATTATCAAAGTTGCTGATTATTTTCCTATAGAAATTAGATACTCATATCCTTAAACTTTGCAATATGTCTCCTCTCCTTCATTCTCTTCTTTGTCCAAACTTGCTGTCTTTCTTCCTTCATCTCTGCCATTCCTGGTCTGGGCATGTCATGCAGAACCCCCAATGATTATTAGGTACAAAAAAGAATACATGCCTCTCAATGTTTATCAAAATACAACAGTGATTCACTCATTTCAGTGAGGACATAGGGCCATTATTTTACTTGATTAGATATGAGTCAACTTTTCTTTACAGAAAAGGTGTCAGGATTTAACTGCAGCATATAACACACGTTATATTAGTGATGTAGCAATGCTGTCAGAATTGGTATTACTTACTGCAACAAAATAATTTCCAAAAGACCAGAAAAAAGGGTGTTTTTTTTAAAGCTGCCTGGCAATAAAGGAAAGTGTAAATTACACACAAAAAAGCTGCTAAACGATTAAAAACTTGAACAGCGGTCTACAAGGATTATTTCTGATAATCACTTTCTGTGTAGAGCTATTAAGCCAGAATGGAGGTAACCATGTATTCAGGACCATACTTTCTAATATTAACTCAGACTTTCAGTTTTGGTGACAAAAATGCTTCATGAATTAGATTTTATGATGAATCTTTAACCTTTTCTTTGTGTTCAGAATTTTACTTATACCTTTTTTAATGCTCATGGTAGAAATGTAATAGCCAAAATACAAAATTAAGAGGATAGTCAAGACAATAAAATTAAAGGATTGAATGCAATTAAACTTCTGTGACCAGAGCATCTTTCATACATTTAATATGAAAGTATACAATTGATAGAGTAGTATCTAACTGGAGATTAGTACATCAAACACTTTTGAGCATATGAGGCATGCTCCTGAGTATTCCATTTTAGATTTATGTTTCCTTCATCATCTTTCACTGTTTCCTTCCTATGTTCATTTATTCAGACAGTCCTCAAACATGTAACTGAATAGTATTCTATTTTTACTCTATTTTAAACTAGAGGCCCAGTGCATGACATTCATGCACTGGGGAGGTTGGGGGTCACCTCAGCCCGGCCTGTGTTCTCTCACAATCCGGGACCCCTTGGGGGATGTCTGACTGCCAGCTTAGGTCTGCTTAAGCTGGCAGTCATACATCCCCTGAGGGGAGTCCTTAGCACTGCCACAGAGGTGAGAGAGGCTCCCACTGCCACCGCTGCTGTGCTCACCAGACTTGAGCCTGGCTTCTGGCTGAGCAGTGCTCCCCTCATGGGAATTCACTGACCACCAGGGGGCAGCTTCTGCATTGAGCATCTGCCCCTGGTGGTCAGTGTACATCACAGCGACCATTCGTTCTGCCCTTTGGTTAGTTTACATATTAGTCTTTTATTATATAGGATAGTTTTACATGCTACCTCTTTAATAGAATATGTGCCCATTTCATAGGCAAGAAGCTTGTGTGTGACTGTTTAGAATCTCAACCAGAACTGAGGCTCCAACCACATTAATCTCAATGCTGCTACAGTTTTCTTTCAGCTTGCCTTATGCCAGCCTTTTCCAATAATTATTGTTTCATAGACCTCGGAGTGTAAAGCAAATGAATCAGAGGCCAAAAGTTGACCTAATTTCAATGAAAACTGATAGAAAAACACCAAAAGGATCATTTTCAGTGGCAGAAAGAAGGTATATGTTACTTAGAATTGTAAACTTTGAATTAGAAGGAAGAAATTTATAGGATGTTTTCTGCAAAGCACACTCAGCATCCTAATAGTCTCTGTTTGAACACCTCTAAGTTGCACCTTTTTGGGTAGTTTTTTTTTTTTTTAAGAATACATATTGTATTGATTTCAGAGAAGGACGGAGAGGGAGAGAGTTAGAAACATTAATGATGAGACAGAATCATTGATAGGCTGCCTTCTGCATACCCCACACTGAGGATGGAGCCTGCAAATGGCATATGCCCTGACTGGAAATCAAACTGTGACCTCTTGATTCATAGGTTGATGCTCAACCCCTGAGATATGCTGGCTGGGCTAGATTTTGTCTTGATGTTGAACTACGTCTGTCTTATTTTCTTTAGGATCCTATGACAAACTGCCATGGTCTGGATGGCTTAAGCAACAAACATTTATTTTTCACAGTCTGGAGGTCTGGGAAGTCTAAGATTTAGGGGCTGGCAGATTTGGTGTTTCATAGACGACTGTCTTCTCACTATGTCCTCACATGACAAAAGCAGCAAAGGAGCTCTCTGGGATCTCTTGTAAGAGTACTAATCTCATTCAACCCTCATAAGCTAATCACTCCCAAAGGTCCCACTTTCTAAATTTAAAATAGCCTCACATAGGGAATTAAATTTCTACTTATGAATTTTAGGGGACACATTTAGTCCATCACAGTGCCAATCTTTACAAGAGCCAATATTAATTGAATAGAAATTAGCCTCATTAAAGCTTCAGTTCACTTCCATTTAATCCAGCAATTGTTGAGTATTTACTATGTGCCAGGGGCTCTGCTTGATCCTGGATAACAGAGAAGAGTGAGAAAGACACAGTTCATAAATCACTTAATGTTTAATGAAAGTGATGATCAGGATTTTTTTGAAAAAGTAAATAACAGAAAACCTCTCAGAGAGCCTTAAACAAAAAGATAATTTATGGAAAATTTCAGCAATTATTTTAATGTTATGGAAGGTGAATACAGGTATTTAGACTATATCCCAGTCATTTATCTCTTTAAATCTCTGAGCTCTTCTTTTCTTTGTGTTGGTGTTTTTCTCTGTTGGGCTCTTTCCAAGTGGTAGAAAAGAGGATGGTTGGTAGCTTATATGAGTCTTAAAGTAGGAATCTCAGAGAAATGAAAGTGATTTTTGACTGATAATATAGAGTGGGCCAAAAGTGAGTATTTTCAGTCACTGAGTAAATGTTGATTTACACTGGGTATTGCAAACTAGTAGGGTGTGGATTATATCTTTCAATAACTGTGTTTTGTTTAGGTCTAATATTTAAAAAAAATTACAGGGTTTTCAATATTTTAATCCTGATGATCCCAAACAAAAATCTGAATTTCCACAAGAAATTTATTTTATGAGAGCAGAGCCCTTGGTTGTCAGTCTGTCTGTAATGCTTGGAATACAGAAGCAATTTAATAACTATTTATTAAAATGAGTTTGGGGAGATGATTTGGAAGGTGGATTCTGTGTATCACATGAGCTATTCAGCTTCATACTGTGTCATTGGAAAATATGATATAGCTTCTATCTTCATTCATGTCATTTGTAAAATTGTTGCGTAGGATAGGATTGTTAATGGCTCTTTGGAGCAACCAAGATTCATTAGCATAAATTCTGTAGTTTGATTATGCAGACATGCTTTCTGTCTGCTTTTTATTTCAGCTAATAGTTCTACATTCTTTCCAGAAGGTTATTAGGAGACATTTGGCAAGTCTTTTATGGTAATTCTATTTAACGTGTTTTCTAATAGTCAGACTACTAAACGCCATTTAAAAAAAATGATGTTAGCTTAGCAAGACATATTTTCTTTTTTTAAGTCCATTTTGGCTCTTGTTGATTATCTCATTTTCTACATGACTATAAGGTATCTGTTTATCAACAACTAATTTTAGAAGTTGGTCAGGGTTAAGGATCTATATTTTGACACTCCTAGGACCTAAAGGGTCAATTGCAATGACTATCCATAGTCAGCAGAGGGCAGTGTGCAAGAGGAGTGAAGGACAAAGGTCTTCAAGCTGGAGAAGCTGTGTCCACAATATCCATCTGACAGTCATCTCTTGAGTCAGAACAGCAGCTGAAAGATGCTGCTACAAAATCATGTTGATGTGAACTCCTAGACAAGCAGGAAGAGAGTAAAGTAGAGAGATGTTGGTAAGGGCGTTTGAGAGCAAAGAGTTCACAGTAATAATAATATTTGTTGATCAGCTATTATTTGCCAATCGGACTAAATATTAAATTTATCCTATCAATGAATCTTCACAACAAACTTGTGAGAGCAGAACTCTTATTCCTAATTTATATATGAGGAAACTGAGTCCTAGAGAGTTTGAAGAATTCAGCCAAGACCAGACAGGTAAAAAGTGGAAGATGGGGATTGGTTTGGCTGCTAAGCCTGTACAATTTCCAGTCTCTCATCACCTCACAAAAAGGAGTGAAAATTCTTTTTCCAGGAATCTACATGAAGGAGGAAAGAGCAACAGAGTCAGAATGCTGGCCCTGCCCCCTGGCCAGAGTCTAAGAATATCATGCTCTGGGGTTTCGTTTGATGAGGCCTATTTTGCTTTTTTCTTTTCATGACTGCATTTGCCCATTCCCAGTCTTTGGGCATCTCTCTTATTCCCTTCTGTCCCAGAGAAATGAGCAGTGAGCCTGTACCACACTCTGGGGTTGAGGGATTTGGCTGGATCTGACAGTGTCCTATATTCTCACATGACTTTGTTTTTGTTCCAGGCTTGTCCTCACATGGCTTTAGTCTAAGGTGGCCAGATTTAAAGCAGTACATCATTGACGGGGGAGGGAGGGGGAGGGGGAGGGGAGGTTCTTTCCTTTTCTTTTTTCTTTCTTTTTTTTTTTATTATTACTTAAAATATTACAAAGAGTAATCAGGACTTTTTAAAAATGCTGTGGGACACGGGACAAATTGTTAAAAATTGGGACTGTCCCGCCAAAAGCAGGACGTCTGGTCACCTTACAGTTTAGTCTCCTTCCTTGGCCTTGAACATTTGAAGTGTAGAGTGTATGCTTGTGTTCTGGAATATGTAATAAAGTAGCATCTACAAATACATGATTAGTGATATTTATTGAATGAAGGAAGTGAAGTTATTCTTCATGGAGATGTGGGAAGCCAGATTATGGTTGAGGATTATCCCCTAATTCTATGCCATCAGCATCATTTAAGCTAAGTATTGTATTATATTCCTGACCATCATCTCATGGCAAACATCTCAATACCATCTTTGACTGTCTCTAGAAATTTTAGGTATTTGGATTTTAGTCTTTCTTGATAAAGTCACACGCTGTATTTGCCCTTACATTGCATTCTCCTTTTGGTACCTTTCATAATATGCTCTTCAAAATTTTAAGGTAGAATGAGAGCTACTTGTTGCCTTCCTTCTTAGGTACAGGCTGACATTTCAGGCTCCTATTTCTTTCTTTGATTTAGAACATAGAAATTCTATCTACTGTCCCCTCTCCCCCCCACTTAACTTCTTTGGATTCTCTCCCTTTAGACTGTGAAGAAAAAGTTCTTAATCTGCTAATACCTACTCCCTTCTTTATTGTATGCCCAAACTACAGGTCTTTGTATCATTAGGGATTTACTGTTGATTCCTATGGGCAAGAGGCAGGGTAAAATCAAAATAAGTATCAGGTGAAGTAGCAAAGTTTTCATTGCCACAATCCTCTTGGTTTTTATCTTCTAACAACCGCAAGAGGGCTACAAGAACCTCCATATTCTAATCTCAGATTCTAGTCCTGAAGGTAGAGCTCACCAGTCTGCCTCTTGGTCCCGTTTTAGCAAAACTAGGATTGGCCCTCCTCAATGAGGTAGAGTTGCAGCTACATTTCATCCCTTTACCTTTTGAGTTCTACTGACACCTAGTTAATTAGGCTTCAACCCACCCAGAGCTAAATCCTCTTGTAACATTTCCTTCTAAAGTGCCCCCACCCCATTCTCTATTTGTGGGTTACTTTCAAAAACATAACCTGAGTTTGATATCTTGGTGATCTCATTCTCTTCAGATCTATTTCTTTTTAAAGTTCCTGGTAGAGAGAGTCAGAATTTTTCTTTCTCAACTTGGTTTACAATTTTTTTTCCTAAGGCCAATGGAGCCCAAATGAACCAGGATGCTCGTGGTTTCCCACCTGGGCAAAACTTGAAGCCAATTGGACAGGCTACATTCTTCAAGGTTTCTGATAGTCCCCAAGCTTTAATTTTTACTTGTAGGTAGGAATTAAGTCATAAATGGAATATACTCCTGATACTTACTCCTCTTACCATATTCTTGATCATCATCACTGCATCTTTGGTAAATCCACCTAGAAAATGTCCAGCATCTGGGACTTGAGTGTATAAATGAAACGTATTTGTTCTTGCCACTTGTCTTTTAAAGTCTCCTTCAATCTTTATCTTGGCTACAAGTACCACTATTAGCTAGTTAAATATACAAACCAGAAGCTTTAGATTCAGCATCCACTCCTTTACTTAGAGTTTCCAAATCAGTTAATTGCTAATTTCATCTTTGATCTCAATTTGCCACCCACCAAGTTCAAGCTTTTCCATTTTGTTTACTGGGTCATTATAATTACTTCTGTATTTAATTCTTTGCCTTTATTTTCTCTCCACTTATTTCTCACTGTCACCAGCTTCCTTTTTATAAGGGAAATTGAGTTCTGGCACTTCCCTGCTTCCACAGGCAGGATCTGCCTGGTAACAGATACATAGTTTTAATCTGCTAGCGTGTGGGCAGTTAAAATATTTAACCAGGTGTTCTCAAAGGATATGCCCTTAGCATCATAAAAATGGAATCCACCAGGATTCCCAGGAACCACCACATCCTGTTCACCCTTGTCTGTCTTGTTCTGAGTCCACTGATAAAAATGCATAAGAGGACATTTCACCATAAATAGTTTGCTCGTGTAAAAGTGGCATCTATTTAAAAACAACATTACTGGCAATAATTGTAGACATTCTTCGCCCTGTGTACTAAAGGAAATTGAATATATTTAAACTCTTCATTATACATATGAAATATAATAAACACAACATGTGGAATATATGTTAACAATGCATACTTTCTGAATGACTACAATGTATGGGCTATGGTTCTGGAAAATAAAATCTCTTATTCGGAAATTGTACCTCATCTAGAGAGAAAATGTAAAATTAAATGCATAGCATTAGAATGATACGAGATGTGCAGATTGCTGAATAAGTTCAATGGCAGGAAGTAAGCACAGGAAAGAAGGGAGCTGAGTTGGTTGGAGAAGTCCTCATGGAAGAGTAGGATGGAGCTAAACCTTGAAGGAATCTAGACCTTGGGTACGTCACTGTTAAGGTAAGGGCTTTTCATTTGACTTAAGCAAGAAGACAAATGAAAATGAGAAATTAATACCATTATTATTATTTTGGTGAAGGTTGGGAAGCAAGAGAAGAAAGATCTTCCTTTCAGTAAGAGAGAAATAATTTATTTTTCATTGACAATTTAAAAATGCATGTCCTACTCTATTTTTTTCTCTAAAGACAGCCATACTATGGAGAATTAAGCTTTCTTTCTTTTTCTTTTTTCTTTTTTGAAAATAAAACCATCGCTGTCTGGTGAATCATAACTCAGCGTATATTAAGTATTCAAGGTTAGGTATAGAAAGCTCAACAGTGTGGAAAGTGTAAATACAATTTCCCATCTTATCTTGCTTAATTGCTAGATAACAAGTCTCAGGCATTACTCAGAACCCCAGCGGATGTGGAAAAGCCTAAAATAGATTCTTTGTCTTTGTCAGATCATAGATTGCAATGGAGAAGGGCACAGCCAGGCAGTCTAGCTGATCACAGGTTTGTCTTGAATCAAGTCCAGTAACCGCAGGTAAAAATGACACCAAGGCACCCTCCAGCTCTGTTTTTCTATTTGTTTGTTTGTTTTTACTACTCCAGTAACTAAGGAGGAGAATCAGTTCAATAAACAACTTAAGAAGCACTTATTTTAAGTTTGGCTATATTAATGAGGAGGCATCAATATTTAAGGCACATTCACCTATCTCCAGGGCATTCAGCTGTATGTGAAGAGATGGAGTGTGAAGAAGATATGATGACGAGTAATATATGAGCACTGGTCATAGGACAGATAGGCCTGTCTTCAAGTCTGTATTTCCTGCTAGAGGGAAAACCTAGGAAAAATTACTGATTTGGCCTCAGCTTCATTTACTCATCTGAAAAATGGGGTTAAAAATAAGATTTTTTTTCACAAAGATTAAAAAAGATAGTCTATGGAAATCTCTTAGTAAAGGAGACATTTATTTTTCTTTCTTCTGCCCGAGTCTTTTTTGTTGTGAGGGTAATGGTAAAGTACACATGACATAAAATTTACCATTTGAACCATTTGAAAGTGTCAAGGTCAGTAGCATTAAGTACATTCACATGTTGGGCATCCATTACCACCATCCATCTCCAGAACTCTTTTCATCTTATAAAACTGAAACCCCATACTCATTAATCTAAAACTCAACCATTCTACATTTTTCCTTTATAAATCTGATTACTCTAAGCACCTCTCATATAAGTGGGAGAGCCAGCCAAGCCTGCTGCTGCGGCTCCTTACATTGTTGATAAGCTTCTTTTGGATGGCTCGGCCCCGCCGGACTCTCAGATAGAGGAAGGTAAAAGGATCAGAAGTTAGGAAAGATAGCACTCACCAAATCTCTCTGCTGCTTTTGGGAAGATTTCTCATTTCTTCCTCAAAATTTTAATACTTTCACATTTATATCCAGTCAATATTTTATCTTTCTTGTACTTTTACTTTTAATAAAAATTATAAATATGACTCTTTTAACAGATGTTCACATTATTTTATTTTTACATTTAATTTTATTATTAAATTCTTAATATATTAAATTATATTAACATATTATTAGTAATAATACATTATTTTAATAAATGTGATATGTTAGGGAGGCAGGTCAAGAATAACTATTACAATTTTATAAATGAGGACACTGAAGTTCAAAAATTTAAAAAACCTGAATGCAGGTCCACAATTAGAAATGATTAGATTCAAAGTGAATGTTGCTAGTCACCTTGGTCAAAGGATCAATGGGATAAACTGTACCCAGGATGACAGGACATCTGAATGTTTTTTCCACCCTCACCACTTTGTAGTCCTGTATCTTTGGGCAAGACACAGATTCTCTTCCATAAAATGCTTTGTACACTTCACAGAAATGTGAAGATGATGCTAAAAAACGGATATGAAAACATTTCATAAGCTAAGATGTATTATGCAAATAAATGCAAATGTAAACAGTATTCATTAATAAATTATTCACGTAATCTTA
>PVJC01035570.1:0-18194 GCA_004026665.1 Murina feae
GCGTGATTAAAACCATGTTTTCTCCACTCCTTCAAAGAGCTTCGCTTAGTTTTTTGGTCTTTCCACAACAAATATTTGACAAAGGTCAAAAATTTACAATGGGGTAAAGATAGTATATTTGATAAATGGTGGAAAAACTGGACAGATAAGGCAAAAAAATGAAACTAAACCACCTTCTTACACCATGCCCAAGAATAAGCTCAAAATGGATAAAAGACTTAAATGTAAGTCACAAAACCATAAAAATCCTAGAGGAAAACATAGGCAATAATTTCCCAGACATTTCTCATAGTAATCTTTTCCCCCCTGGGAAAGGTGAAAAAATAAACAAGCAGGCCCTATCAAACTAAAAAGCTTTTGCACAGCAAAGGGAAAAAAAATCAGCAAACTGAGAAGACAACCACTGAATAGGAGAACATATTCACCAGTGATACATTTGATATTTTTAATATCCAAAATTTATAAAGTAAGTATAAAACAACACCAAGCAAACAAATAATCCAATTAAAAAATGAGCAAAGGACCTGAAAAGATTGTGATTTTAACTATCAAGCTAGGAGCACATTTTTCTATATCCTGAAATGCAACTAAGAAACTCAGAAAGCCTCAGGAAACAACCAGTGCTCTTCTTCCTCATCCCCAGTTCTCAGATTAAGAATTCACTGGGTGGACTTTTATGCATGCATATAAGCATAACTAATGGACACAAAACACTGGGGGGTAGGGGAGGCCAGGTGAAGGTCAAGGGGGGAAAAAGGAGACATATGTACTACTCTTTGTAATATTTTAAGCAATAAAACAAAATTTAAAAAAAAAGAATCACTGGGAAAAAATGAAACTAGACCACCAACTTACACCATACACAAAAATAAACACAAAATGGATAAAGGACTTAAATGTACGATGGGAAACCATAAAGTCTTAGAAGAATCCATAGGCAGGAAAATAGCAGACAAATGTCTTTACCGATTCAGCTTCTAGGACAATGAAACCTAAGGAGAAAATAAACAGATAGAACTACATCAACATAAAAAAGCTTCTGCACAATGAAACAACAAGAAATCCCACTGCATGGGAGAACATATTTGCCAATATTATCTCCAATAAGTGTTTAATCTCCAAAAGTTATAAGGAACTCATACAACTCAACAAAGGGAAGATAAACAATCCAATCAAAAATGGGCAAAGGATCTAAATAGATACTTTTTGAAAGAGGACATACAAAAGGCCAAGAAACATATGAAAACATGTTCAAAGTCACTAATCATCCAAAAGATGCAAATTGACAACCCCCTTCCCCTCACACCTGTCAGAATAACTACCATCAACACATCAACAAATGACAAGTGCTGGTGAGAATGTGGAGAAAAGGGAACCCTAGTACACTGCTGGTGGGAATGTAGACTGGTGCAGTCATTATGGAAAATAGTATGGAGTCTCCTCAAAAAATTAAAAATGGAACTGCCATTTGACCCAGTGATCCCACTTCTAGGACTATATCCTAAGAAACCCAAAACACCAGTCAGAAAGAATATATGCACCCCTATTGCTCATAGCAGCACAATTTACAATAGCTAAGATCTGGAGACAGCCCAAGTGCCCATCAGTAGACGAGTGGATAAAAAAGCTGTGGTACATTTACACCACAGAATACTATGCAGCTGTGAAAAACAAGGATCTCTTACCCTTCGAGAGAACATGGAGGGAACTGCAGAGTATCATGCTTAGTGAAATAAGCCAGTCAGATAAAGACAGTGTCACATGATCTCATTCATATGTGGAATCTAATGAACAAAATAAATTGATGAAAAAAATAGGCAGTCAATGGGGTAAAAAACAAAACCAAAGGGGAAAAAAACAAAAACAAAAACAAAGGGGGCCATCTGTAATACTTTCAACAATAAAGATACATTTTTCAAAAATAAAAACAAAATCAATCAAACAGATCCAGAGATATAGAAGCATGTAACAAGATTGATGAATCTCAGAAGGAAGGCAGGAGTGGGTGGGGAGAGATTAACCAAAGAATTTATATGCACATACGCATAGTGTGTAGACACAGGAGTACTGTGGTGAAGTCCTGGGGAGGGTGTTGGGGAAGGGGTTAATTGGGGGGAGAGGGAGGACAACTGTAATACTTTCAATAACGATAAATTTGTTTAAATGAAGAACGAAAATATACAGACTGGGCCTTAGTTCCCACCTAGTCCTCATCATCACCCAGATGTACTGTCATATGAAGTGGCAGAAGTTGTAAGTGAGTGGTCTCTCTTGGCCACAGGAGACCCCATGACATCTCAGGGGACTCAAAAAGTGTCCATACATGTGATCCCTGGAGTGATTCAGGCCAGATCAGGCAGGGACACCAGAATGGCTGAGACTGGAGGCTGAGGTAGCCAGATCTTGGCAGAAATGGCTCAGGCTGGACTAAGGTGTCCTAGGGGCCTCAGCATCTGCATCTGCTGTGCAGCCTATGGAGGGGGCTGTCTGAGTCTCCCAGGTACCATGAACAGACTACTCCACCTGTTCTGCCCAAGGGAGAGCAGCCTGTCCACAGCCTGAATGTCTCTGTCCTCCAAGAGGTTGAGAATGAATCACAGGAATTTATAACACAGCCCCAAGTGAGAGTTATGACTCTGCTTCAAGCCTTGCTGGCAGAGATTGCCGCCTTTCAGCCCCCATTGCCTCTGATAGCTGAGGCTGTTTCCTTCCAAGAAAACCCCCCTCCATACCAGAAAGCAATGGAAATGGCTCCCAGGCCCAAAGGCCAGCTCATCACCCCATACCTGTCCCGATCTGGATCCTTCTCCTACCCTCCAGCCTACACCTCCTCATGATCCTCCCAGCTCCCCACACACCCAAGGAGGAGAGTACCTAAGAGGCCCAGCTCCCTGGCCAGAGCTCAGCCCTCCCAAATTCACCACTTGTTCACTCCTTCCTGTTGCCCTTCAGAACAACCTATTTCAGGGTAAGCCAAGACTGGACATGCAAATTCCAGGACCAAACTGGATCTCTGAAGTAATCCAGAACACACACATAGATATTTCACAGATGAGGAATTAGAAGTCCAGGGAGAAGCCTTGCCCAAAGTCACATAGCAGCGCATTGATGTGGATGAGAACTGACCTCATAAGACCTCTGGACCAGTCATTTCAGTGTCTGGTCATAGCTAATTATCATATGGCCATGGGAATAATTTTCATCTCTAAATGCAGGCCCCTCTCCAGAGAATGGATGGACCTGAGTTTGAATCCCTGCTCCACTACTCTGTGTCTAAAAGTTACAACCTCTCTGCCTATTTCCTTACCCAAAAATTGGGGCTCATAAACTACCCTAACTTCCTGTGGTTGTTATGAGGCTCCAGTGATATAATACAGATAAAGTCTATGAACAGAGCTGGACCACTGGCTGGTGCTCCCTACATAGTGAGCACCATCCCTAATATCTCAAGGGGCACCATTGCCTGATTTGCTTAGGAGAGGGGGGCAATTCAGAGCAAGTAGAGCAGGAAGAACAAGGAGAAGGCATGTGTAGGACTACAGGGCCAGAGTAAGGTCAATTCCTGCTGGATGAAACCCTAGAAGACTCCCTGGAGGAGGTGGCTTCATGCAGAGGATGCAGAGTTCCACTTCTCTTGCTCTGAGCTCCTTTGGGACTTCCTGAGGACCACATAGCTGAAGGAAAGCACCCTACCCTGAAAGTCAATCCCAATTCAAGCTTCTACCCTGAGTGACCTGAGAATAAATCTTTCCCCCCTCTCTGAGCATCTGCAAAACAGGCTAGAGAGGACCAGACAACACTCCCTTAGAGGTGTCTTCCAGCTCTGACCCTTTTGCAATCCCGTCCGTACCCATCTCCTGCAGTACCCAAATCTTGCCACTGGGAGGCATCGGAGAGTTGAGCTGGAGTCCCCCTTTTTCCAGCTACAGAGACTAGGGCAGCCGCTGGATAGTCCCTCCCCCAACACTGCCAGTTCTTTATTCCCCGGCACACCCTCAGTTGGCTCTCCAAGGAGCCAGAGCTGGTGGACACCCACATCTAGACATTTGATCCTTCCCACAGGCTTGCAGAGCAGCCAGCATTCTCTCCACTTTTCAGATAGTGAAACTGAGACCCAAAGAAGGGAGGATTTGTTCAAGGTCACACACTATACAAGGCAGAACCAAGTCTCCAGCCCTCTTTCCCAGTCCTAGCCCCCTGGAGGAGATTGTGTGAAGGGAAGATTAGAGTCGGATAGATTTGGGCTGGAACCCTGGTGCCCCTACCCTTGGCAGATCACTCACCTCCTCTGACTCTCAGCTTATTTAAGTACCTGACACATGACAAGTGCTGAACACACAAAGCCACCACTTTTTCCTAGTAAAATTTACAGGCCACAAGAGCAGACACTTGTCTATCTTACCTTGGCATCCAAAAGCCTGGAAGCCCTCTCCCTCATGGGCCCTGCCTGGAACTCAGAATAAGGATCTCCCTCCTAGAATCCTTTCTACCATCCCAGATCAACTTTCACTTGTCTCCTCCCCCTAGCAGCCCTGCTTGGTGCCCTCACCACTCAGGCCCTGCCCACATTTCTCCCATGTCTCAGATCCCTTTTTTTCTGTCCCTGCCACTCTCTCAGCTCCTCTCTCCTTCTGAGCCCAACAACATGCTGCTTTTACAATAATGACAGTTTTTTACTTCTCACTGTCTCCCTTTCTCCCCTGAAGGATAACATGTTTCCACGCTCCTAGGGAAAAAATGCACTCTGGAATAGAAGAGCAAACAAAGGACAGGGAGACTGTGAGTGCTCCCAGCCACACCACCCACAGGCCACACAGTCCTCCTCTTGTAAGGGCCTCCAAGAACAGCTCTGTTATTTGGAGAGTAATTACTGGGTGTACCAGTTAATAATGCAGATGGAGTTACACATATGTTGATATATATGTGATTTGATATGTATGCTATTTTGTTGTATTGACAACAAGCTTCAAAACTTCATATGTCAAATTTCCTGAAGTGCTAACATCATAGATATTTTTACACTTAAAAATGTCAAATTTCATGCCAAAAAAAGCATTTGCGGGAAGTTTTAATTCATTATTTTGAAGCAAAGTTATCAGATACTTCAGGAAGCTTATGGTGAACATGTTCCCTCTCAAGATACTTGTGAACACTGATTTAAATGCTTTAAAAGTGATTTCAATGTGAGAGACAAAGAACGTCCAGGTTTAACCAAAAAAGTTTGAAGACCAACAATTACAAGCATTATTGGATTAAGAAGATGCGTGTCAAACTCAAAAACAACTTGCAGAAAGATTAAACATTGCCCAGCAAACAATTTCCAATTGTTTACAAGCAATGGGAAAGATTTTTAAGGAAGGAAAATGGATGCCACATCAACTAAATGAAAGACAAATGGAAAACTGAAAAGTCATCAGTACAATGTTGCTTCAACAGCACAAAAGAAAGTCTTCTTTGCATCGAATTGTGACTGGTGATGAAAAGTGGATTTATTTTGAGAACCTGAAACTCGCAAAATCACGGGTTGATCTAGGTCAACCATCAACATCGACTGCAAGGCCAAATCGCTTTGGAAAGAAGGCAATGCTCTGCATTTGGTGGGATCAGGAAGGTGTGGTGTATTATGAGCTTCTAAAACCAGGTGAAACCATTAATACTGATCACTTCCGACAAAAAATAATCAATTTGAACCACGCTTTGATTGTGAAATGACCAGAATGTTCCAGAAGATACGGCAAAGTAATTTTGCTTCATGATAACACACCATCGCACACTTCAAAACCAGTTAAAGACACATTAAAAGATCTTGCCTGGGAAGTATTAACCCACCTGCTATATTCACCAGACGTTGCTCCTTCAGATTATCATTTGTTCTGATCAATGGCACATGCACTTTCTGAGCAGCACTTCAAAACATATGAAGAAGTGGAAAATTGGGACTCTGAATGGTTTGCCTCAAAACAAGAAATGTTCTATTGCGACGGTATCCACAAATTACCTGAAAGATGGGGGAAATGTGTAGCTAGTGATGGACATGACTTTGAATAAAGCACTTTTGATGTTTCTCTTGAAATTGTTGTTTTCTTTTATTACAAATCCTCATTATTAACCGGTACACCTAGTAAATGTCTATCTTTATTCTAGAGGATAAACAGGGCAGAGGGACATAGGAGCAAGAGGGAGAGTGAAGGGGAGGAGAAAAGAAAGCCAGAGGGAAGCAGAGAGACTTGGAGGGAGAGGAGCCAGATTGAAGATTGTGGACACAAAGAGAAGAGAGGGAAGAAGCCAGAAAGAACAGGACTCTCTGTGTCCAGCGAGCTTGGATATGTAACTAAGGACCCCAATGAGGAATCCAGGGACACATTCCCTCCAGCTATCTACCCGTCCCCCATCCCAACAGAGAAACAGAAAGCCAGGTGGCCGGAGCTTTTACCCTCCTCCATCCTTGGGTGTCCCCTCAGGTAAGCAGCTCTGAGGGTGGGGTCTGGTTTATCTTGGTGGGTGGGGCTTTATAGCCAAGTGCACCTCATGCAGAGATAGGACCCCAGACTGGAGGGCTAGGAGCCAGCTAATGGCAACTCTAACCCCAGGACCAGGAGTCATGCCCCCAACTCTTTCCTGAGCACAGAGATCCCCCTGACCTCCTCTCTGCATTCCCTTTATTTGTCTACTTTATTCTCCAGGGCACTGAGCTGTGTGAGTGAGCTTGTGGGGAAAGGTGTGTGTGTGTGTGTGTGTGTGTGTGTGTGTGTGTGTGTGTGTGTTAGTAACAGTATGTATAGTGCATGGTGTGGTGTTGGTGTGAATGTGTGGTGTGTGTGCTGTGTCTGTTTTTCCCTGTGAGTATAAGGCCTGTGTTTGAGTGTGTTGGTGCTGGTGGGGTGGGGGGTGCCTGTGCATGTGTATGCATACACAAGTAAGCATGTATAGTAAAGAGTCTTATCTCTGTGTATATGTGGTAAGGGACATGTGTTTGTGCACAAACTCTACCTGTGTCCCTGACTGTGATGTGTTAGTATTTCCCTAAAGGCAGATATCAGCTTTTGCTCCCAGCCCAGGGCCACCCAGCTCCTGTGACAACTGGCCCTCAGTGTCTCTCCAGCAACAATAGTCACAGAGACTAGCCCCGCTGCCAGCACAGGAGGATCACATGACTGTAGCTTTACCACTCAGCCACAGTAGGGGTGACCCATGGAGTCCCCTGAAAAGAAAGGAGGACTGGTGGGCACTCTGCCATACCTAGAGACTCATCCACCCTCCAATGTGCGCTCAGGTTTGGAGGGAGCTGCTTCTCATCCTCCCAGCAAGCCAGCATCTGAGTTCCTAAAGGCCTTTACCAGCCTTTGGTACACCCAGGCACACTCAGAGTCTGGCATAGGGCAGATCAGCTAATGCTTCCCAAATGAAGAAATAATCTAGTCTGTGTGGTGGTGTACCAGGCTCTAGGCCTAAGCTATAAGTCCTATAAGACCAACTTCCTGCCAGGTCAAGCTGGACCCTACTGAGGTGTGTGTTTAAAGGAGGTAAGGCCTTGGCCAGTGTAGATCAGTTAGTTGAGGGTCTTACCATGCACCAAAGATCACCAGTTTGATCCACATCAGAATCACGCATGCCTAGGTTACAGGCTCCATCCCCAGTTGGGGGCGTGCAGGAGGCAGATGGTTGATGATTCTCTCTCATCATTGATGTTTCTATCTCTCTCCCTCTCCCTTCCTCTCTCTCTAAAACTAAATCAATAAAATTTAAAAATTTAAAAAGACGGGGTCAACACTTTACCAGGCCTGGGATGTCATACCCACCTGACTTTCTGTAGGTTACCTACCTTGGGATCAAACTTTTCACAAAGCAATGCCCATCTCTTGGCCTTGACCTAAAATACAAAGAGGGAGGCAAATCCAAGAGATGGGGACTACTTTGTCAAAAGTTTAATCCCAAATTAAATGGTCCTGTCATTTTGCAGGCTGAGGCACAAGGCAGGCCCCATCCATCTTCCCTGGAGGCCACGTCTCCTTCTTGGCAGGCCATCTCTCATCCAAACATCTTCATCCCCTGAATATGAAGTTGAACCTTCTAGCTTCCTTCTCTATTTCCCATGGGACCACAAAACCACACAAAGGTTAGTTCTAGCTCTAAGGCTAACTGTCAGTCCCTACCCAGATAGGGGTTATGCTTAGATCAGTCCCAGACTGAGCCATGAAGGCAAAAACTAGGATTTATTCCTAATATAAGTCATGGGTCTCACACCTGACTGAGCTCTGACTCTAGACACAGATTGAACCCTGACCCTGCTCACATGCTAGCCCTCAAACTCCTCACATGTTAAGCCCCGACCCTGCTCACACACTGAACCTGGAACTTTATTTAGAGACAGGCCATTAATTTGTCATATGGCCAAAGTTATTTCCCTGGCACCTCAGTTTCCTCATTTTTCCACTGGCAGGCGTTGGGAGGGGCTGAGCACTAAATCAGAAAATCCTTATTCAAATGCCTCCTCTGACTGGCAACAAAAAAAGAACATCAGCTGCCATCTGCCAGTCCCCACTCCTACCCAACACTTTAGCCCAAGTATCACTAATTTTTATAGACTTTGTAATCAATGGTATTGTTGGCAAATGATGTCTTTCTAACCTGCTGCAGGACCGACCGATGGGTCCCCAAGCTCACTCGCTCCCTATCCAGCCTACACAGTCCAGGCACAATACCCCAGGCCTTGGGAGGCCGGACCTCAGGCCGAGTCAGGTGACCTGTGGGTTTTTCGACAATCCCCTTTTAAAAATACTCGTGTGTGTGTGTGTGTGTGTGTGTGTGTGTGTACTTTTAATACTCCAAAGATATTCTCTGCTCCTTTCTGACCAAAGTTGTCCAATTGAATTTTCATTTTCTTTTTTTAATAAATTTTTGATTTCAGAGAGGAAAGGAGAGAGAGAGATAGAAACATCAATGATGAGAGAGAATCATTGATCTGCTGCCTCTTGCATGCCCCCTACCGGGGATCAAGCCCAAAACTTGGACATGTGCCCTTGACTGGAATCAAACCTGGGACCCTTCAGTCTGTAGGCCAATGCTCTATCCACTGAGCCAAAACAGCTAAGGCCAATTTTAATTTTCAATTAAAGCCTGAATATTTCTCATAAGGATGAGCCAGCAGACACATCAGAATATTGAGTGGTCCTTTCTCCTGCCTCTCAGCTCTTGGGGCAATGGATGCAGAAGAATGTGCCTCTCCCTGAGCCATGGGGTCTGGGAGACATTTTGCCTCCTCTCCTCTTCCCCAGCCCCTCTTCCTCCATAATCCACCCTCACTCCTGCCATTGGCCCCAAGCTGCAGAGCAAAGATAGAAGTTCCCTCACACCTCCTGTGTCCAGGGAGCGGGACAAGTCAGAATGGGGGATCCAGATACCCAGAATTAAGGAAGGACAAATACCAGCCCAGAGACCCTAGCCTTCCCAGAGCTTGCACCTGGCTGCCAAAAGCCAAGTCTTAACCAATGGGGGCAGTGGGCAAGGCTTGGACTCAGGAGCAAAGCAATGCCGCCCCCTCCTGGCTGGTGTTCAGCTCCTCCTCTAACCAGTACTGCTAGGCTAAGCTTTTAAGGCTGAGGTCACACAAGTGACTTTCCAAAGACAGCATGTGACATGCAGACCCTCCTCTTAGTAGCCTGCTCAGCCCCTTGGGCTCCTCCCTAGGCTGACTGCGGTTTTCAGGCTATGCCCATCCTGCTAACCTTCTCTCTCTGCCCAAAGAATTCTGAAAATACTACATTTTATCTACTTCCCAGTGGACAAAGCTTGAGTCCACTGCAAGCTGACCACCATCTGATCCCATTACCAGCCAGCCTCCTGCAGCCCAGGCTTGTGCCCTCTGAGCCTCCCCAGCTCCCTGCCCTGGACCCTTTGGTTCCATCTACTTGCCTTTGCTCTTATCTTTACCACCAGGAATACCTTTCCTTCCACACACTGTCTCTGCTGGTTCTCCTGAGTCCCTCCCCCAGGAAAACTCACCTCTGCCCCTTCCCAACCAGATTGACCCTTCCATCCTCTAACCCCACCCATTTTCCCTTCTCCCCTCTAAGGTACTGAGCACTGTCAGGATTCAGAGTCACACAGCTCTGGACCTAGAGGAAACTGGAACATCCTCCAGGTCTTCCCCCACCCTCACTGCACAAAATGTAACCCCAACACCCAGAGACAGGCCAAAGCTGCATAAGACCACATAGCACGTTAGTGGCAGAGTTAGAACTAGAACTCAGCTCTCTGGAACCTCTGCCCAAGGCTTCTTGAGAACATGTGGCCTCCCCTAGCGATCCAGAACAGAACTTCTCCCAGACATTGACCTGTCATGCCCCCAATATCCCTGCCCCTAATCCAGCGCAGGGCCCAAAGGAAGCAGTCATGAACATTTGAAGAAATAATGAAGAAATAAAAAAATAAAAATATTTATCTATTACATTCTGTGTGCTAAACACACAGGCACCAGCTCTGCTACTCAAAACTTTTATAAGTTGCTCATTTTGATATAGAAAATATTTTCTGTGGGAAGGAGTGAGTGAGTACACCAGGAGGGCCCTCAGTTGTGAATGTCAATGACCAGCGGGCACAGGTAAGGTGAGTGTTTGACACCCATGGTGAAAGCAGGTGTGCGGGGCTTGTGTACTGTGACCAGCTGGACATCATGAGAACCCGGTCCAGGCTGAGGTTTGTGGTCCATTGGGTAGGCAAAGCGCTTGGCCATGCTGTAGATGGGGCTGCGGTTCTGGTAGACAGATGGCTCAGGGCGGGTGTGCATGGCTGGCCCAGGACCTCCTGCCACGTTCTTCTTGTAGAACCAGTTGTTGTCTGCAGAGGCCAAGCTATAACAAGGAGCAGCTCGGTTGATGGGGATGTTGGGCCCCAGCAAGAGTGGCAGTTGGTAGTGGTTGGGGGCTGGGTTGGGGTCCATTACTCTGTATGGGCACCGGTAGCCAAAAGTATACTGCGGAGCCCTGCGTTCTCCAGGAGGGTGGGTCTTCTCCAAGCAGTAGTGGCAGGAGGCTGGGGTGGAGCTCAGACCTGAAAGTGGGCAAAGGTTGGGAACTGAGGCCTTGATTAGCCTGATGTGACTTCACTAGAGCCACCTTAGCTTTGGACAGGGAGACATCCAACCCTTCAGGAGTTATAGGCAGGTGTGGAACTTAGGCCATCCTGACATCAGTATGTGACACTATTGTCATAATATAAAAACCATGCCCTAGTTGGTGCTCAGTGTTTAGAGCATTGATTGAAGGGTTTCAGGTTTGATTCTGGTCAAGGGCATGCATTCAGTTACAGGCTTGATCCCCAGCCCTATTCAGGATGCGTGCAGGAGGCAACCAACAATGTGTCTCTCTCATATCAAAGTTTCTGTCTGTGTTTCTCCCCCTCCCTTCAAATCTGTCTATAAACAATGCAGAAAAAAAATATTCTCAGGTGAGGATTAACAAAAAGAAAAAAACACAAATGTCATCAGTATGTCACCTTGGGCTGTCAGCATTCTGACATTGTCCCTATGGAAACACCAAGAAAACATCCTGAAATCACTACAGTCCATGAGCTCATTAGCATAGCAATATTGCTGCCTCTACATGAGGCCCACTTGTATCATAACAATCACCCCTGACACATGCATAACATTGGCTTCAACACATAAGTACTATGACACCAACATGGTGACATCAGTGTCTTGATATGACAATGCAAGGAGATGCCAGCATCCACAGACACACCTGGAGAGGGGAGTCATGATCCTTTGACCCCACTCAGGTCCTAAGGGTAGACCTCCATTCTTCAACCTCCCATCCCCACTCCCCATCCCATCTTACATAGGTTAGAGATGCGTTCCTCCATGGAGATCTGCGGGCAGCTGGACAGTCCAACCCGAGTTATTTTAGGGTTCAGGAAATAGCAAGGCCCAGGGTTGCATATGTCCATTATCCCTGCAAGGCAGCCACAGAACTCAGTCAGTCCCAGAGTCTGTCCCCCGGTGACACCCTCTCCCCAAGAAAGGAGCGAAGGGTTCCTACTCAATTCCTTGGGTTCTTGGGTGTCTTGAGAACTTTGATTCCTTATCTGTAAAATGGAGCTTTTAACATTCTCAAGAACTTGTCCAGAGGGACAGCTGCATAGCAGCTTAGTCCACTGGTCAGTGATGGTGCTAAGGGGTCATTTTAAAAGGGGGCTCAAAATAAATAAGCTGATGAACAAAATAGGTCCATAGGCATGGATGCATGGAACAGACTTGAGAGACCTAATGGGCGGGGGGGAAGGGTAGAGATTAACCAAAGGACATATATGCATAGCCCATGGACACAGCCAATAGTGTGGTGCAGGCCTGGGGAGGGATGGGGATTGGGTGCAGGGGGGTAAAGTGTGGGGGGATGGGGAATATTGGTAATACTGTCAATAATAAAAAGGGGGCCCAGCCTCAGTTATGGGGGTACCCTGCTGAGGTGAATATGTCACCCCAGGAAGGGGTCTGACAGGCACCCTAGATCTCAGACCCCCAGATACATACTCCTGCCCAAGCTCTCCTCTTGCTGGCCTTGGCCAGCAGTTCCAGCTCTTTACAGGAGGTTCCAAGCCACCTGGAAAGCCTTGGGGGCCACCATTCCCACCACTTTCCCCCAATTTCCAGCTATTCCTGCCCAGCTGCTGTGGCAAGTGAATCCAGAACTGAAGGGTTCCAGCCAACAGCCAGACAGAAAGGAGACCCTCTGCCAGCTGGACAGTGACAGCATCCCTCTAAAGCTCCCTCGGGAGGTACAGTTGGGAGATGCCCACAGAGTTGCCTTCAGAGGGGTGGGTCACTTGGGCATCCCTGCTGACATCCATCTGGACCTAGCAGATAACCTTGGTGTCCAGTTCAGGGCAGGCCTGCATTCCCAGGGACCTGTGGCTACAGATGATGGCTCCATTCCTCTCATTGTCACCCCCAAACATCTAACAATAACCCTACACCCAAGGTATGGGGGGACACTCACGCTTCTCTGAGTGCTGAGTGTGCAGAGTGCAGGCTGGTTCCTGGAACATGGAACTGTCATGACCTAGGTAGCCTGTGCAGGATGGCCGCAAGTACTTGGCAGGCCCTGGACCTATGAGAACAGGCAGAGCAATGATCTGGTCCACCAGATCAGAGGCAGGAAGCCCCAAGTACAGTGCCTTATGAGAACATCAGGGTCTTTGCTCCCATTGATGTCACACTACCACAAATCCCACCATTGAGCTGCTCCCTTGCATGAAAGACAGTGTTCCCAGATAAAATGTAATTTCCCTTAGACAAGCAATGCATAATAAGAAAGGTAATAGTTACAATTAACTGAGAACTTATTCTGTGCCAAGTAATACACTAAGCATTTTAAATGAATTATTTCAGTTAAGCCTCCCAACAACTCTGTAAGACAGATACTATCATTTTTTCCCATTTTACAGATGAGAAAACTGAGGTTTAAAAATATCAATTTGCCCAAAGTCAGAAAAGCTGGTGATGTGAAAATTCTGAGACACTCAGCCAACTGAGCTCAAACATTTAACCATACACTAAACCACCTCCCAAACAGAGCGATAATCAGTCATTAACAATGTAGTAAAAATTAATGTTTCTGCTTTCATTTGAGAGTAAGGCTCACAGGAAGGGGAGGGAGCTAAAGCTGGGTTAAAAGCTCCAATAAATCCAAAGCTTTTTTATAAAAGTGGCTTCACTCCATGCCACATCCTCCCTTCCTTTCCTACCTACCTCCCCCCATGAAAATTCCCAGCAGTTAATCTCTGCCTGCAAGGTTCAACTTGGAAGCACACATCTTCTGTGGATTTCAAAGAGAGTCTACAGGAGACAAGGCAGGAAAGCTGGGACACCTTCAGCAGCCCAGCAGAGAGAGAAAGGGGCCCAAGCTCAGGGTGGGGTCAGAGGGCGTTCTGCTCTCACCTTTGATCATCGCCATGATCACAGGGGTCTGCTTCACCTCTTGCCATGAGGGCACCTGCACCTTCTTCTCTGGATGCTGCTCATAGAACACAGAGTTCCTGGACTCCTTGGGCAGTTTCATAGCTGGAACCAAGGAAGGGGCTATAATAGCAGCTACTGAGACATCTAAGCAGTTGGCAAGGAGTTGGGCTGGTGTGGGGCTTATTCCAGGTCCCCCTGCCCAAACTCCTGAATCCACTCTTCCCTACTCCAGAGGTGTTGTGGGGGCTGAGAAGGAAGACAATACTCCAGCTTGAGCAGCTGAGACAGTCTAGGGTGCAGCAAGCCACAGGGCCCAGGAGACAGGACCTGGAGATGACATCACTGCAGAACATAGACTGTGAAGCACGGTGTTTATTTCTGTCAGTTGCCATAGTGCCTGATCTGTGGCATAGAAATTCTATGCTAGCAGCTCAGTCATAGAACCCTGAGAATTCCACCCAACCAGGCTCTACTGCCTAGCAGGGGTCCTCAAACTTTTTAAACAAGGGGGCCAGTTCACTGTCCCTCAGACCGTTGGAGGGCCGGACTATAGTTTAAAAAAAACTATGAACTAGCAAACTGCACATATCTTATTTTAAGCAGGACAGGCAGTGGGCGGCAAAAACACCCAGCATGTGGCCCATGGGCCGTAGTTTGAGGATGCCTGGAAAGGGTCCCCAGGACACTGGGTCACGGAAGGAAAACAGAAAAGTGGAGTGACAGAGCCAGATCTTCACTCCTGGTGAGTGCCCTAGGGGTGGGAGTGTTCCTGAAGCCTGCATAGCCCCCTAGAGTAGCACTTTACCTCCTGCCCCTCCTACCTATCCCTCCCTTCTAATCAAAATCTGTTTTTCCTTGGGAAAGGATCAAGCCAATTACTTCACACTAAGGTCCAATAGCTTCCCAGATTTTATCGCAAGGCCAGTATTTGTAGAAATCTATGTCTAGCTCAAGGAATACTTGCCTGCTGCTGGCATTTCAGGCAGGGAATAAGAAACAAATAAAGGAGGATGGAGGGGTAGTGCTGAGGCCTTAAGAAGCTACTTCCTGTGTCTGTGGTCAGGAGCATCCCAGCGTGGAGGGGAGTGTGAAAGAAAACATATAATTGATGTATGAGCCTCTGAGCAGAGGAAATGCTGGAGATCTCTTCACCCCTAAAATCCCGAGTTTGGGGGGGCTCAGGGTCTGCTTATACCTACCAGTTCATAGCTCAGATTGGATTTGGTGGAAACCAGGTAAGAGGGGTTTCTATTCTGGGAACAGATACAACTGGCTTTGGAGAGGGTATCTGTCACAACACCAGTACATAGATAAGGAAACTGAGACCCCAAAAAGAGAAGGACTTGCCTAAATTTCCTCCTCACATCAGTAGCAGAAACAGAACCAGGACAAAACCCAGGGCTCTCTTTGGCTCATAGCCTCTGATCTAATGAAAACTAAAATATGCTGAGCACTTATTCCCACCACCAGGGCAGTGAAGACAGGAGGTGGATCAGCCATACATGCTGGCATTCCAAAAGCCTCTTTTCAGACCAGAAGGCTCAGAACAGATGGCAAGGTCCCACCCCAACAGCAGCAGAGCTGCCCATGCCCTCACATCACCTATGGAGTAGCCGAGCCTCTGATTTCTGGAGAGGTGAGGTTTGGCAAAGCGGGGATTGGCCCTGCTTCAGTTCGTCTGGGGCCATGGGCAGTGCTGCCTCCACACCTCATCCTCGTCAGCTTTTCCTGGAGAAGGCTGTGAGCTTACTGGGCTAGAGCCCTGATGATCTCATGCCAATAGAGGCCAGATATGGGGCCAGGAGCTCCACCTTCCTGGTCTTGGTGGGGTGAGAGGACAGGGGAGGAGTTTCCTGGTATTTCAACCCAGGGAGCCTTCCTTCCACTCCCCGCAACCCCCACCACCTGCATTGCTCCTGGCTGTCATCTTTGTGCACAGATCTCTTGGAAAAACTGAGCCATTCTACACCCCTGCTTCTGCTCTGAATGCAGAAGTTCCCGTCCCTCCAGCTTTCACAGAGACTAGCTAACCCCTGGAGACAGACCTCGGTCCTCTCCAAAGCTTCTGTTCTGTCTCCCATACACTTGCTCCTGTGAGTTCAAGGTAGAGGGTCCCTTGTCTCCTCAGTATCCACCAGGCAGTGTCTACTCCCTGTCAAACAGGAGCTGAAAGCTCATGGCTCCTGAACACTGGATTTGCCTTCATGTCATCCACTCCCATCTCCACTCTGGTCAGCTTGCTGTCTCCCTTTCCAGAGATCATTTCAAACATGGCTCATCTCCTCTTCATGCCTAGCCCTCCCTCCAGCCCCTGCTCCACCCCCTCCTCAGCTAAGAAAAGGGAGGCCTCTCTCTGCCACACCATCAGAACCACCAGCTTCCACTATCACTGCACTCTGGGGCTGGGAAGGCCCTTCTAAGACAGTGGTTCTCAACCGTGGCTGCACATTAGAATCACCTGGGAATCTTGTTAAAATCCTGATTTCTGGACCTCATTCTCCAGAAATTCTGTTTCTTTGTTACTAATGTTGTGGCCCACCCCATAACAACGAAACAGAATTTCCGGAGGATGAGGCCCAGAAATCAGGATTTTAAAAAGATTCCCAGGTGCTTCTAATGTGCAGCCAAGGTTGAGAACCACTGCTCTAAGATTTCTCTCACCTCCTCTGCCTCCTCAAGAACATTTGCTCTCCATGGTCCCTCTCTCTGCTTTAACCCCTCATCAGGCTCCTTCTTAGCTCACTCTACATCTCCTACATTCTTCCATCTATTACAAACCATGTCCCTGGCCCCACACACCTCTCTATCACTACCTAGATCCCTCCAGTCCACAGCATTTCCCTGTTATCTGTTCTCACCTCCCTTTCATGCTTCGACTCTCCACAGGCTGGCTTCAGACCTCAACTATGATCTGCATGTGGAGGTTGCAACCAATGGACACTTTCAACCTCACCCTCAGCAGTACTGGACCAAACTGACTAACCACTCTCCCCTCTTTGTAGCACCTCCTCCTGGTTCTAAGATTTCAGACTTCCTTCCATGTCCCCATGGGCTTTCACAAGCTTTCTTCCTGGCTCTTCTTCCTCAACCAATCTTTCAATGTTGGCACATTCTTATTAATTACAAAGGGAAAACAGTAGCTTTATCGAGAGAATCCTGGCAGGTAGCACATCAACCAAGTAACATAAGTTAACATCATCCACAATGAGACAGAGAGGTGTTGTGTGCCTCCAGAAAGGGTGCGCTGAGAAGGACACAGAATCTCTTCTAGGCTGTCCCCATCAAAAATACATAACCTGAACCTAATTATGAAGAAACCAGATAAACTCAAATCAAGATTCACTTTACAAAATAACATTTCTGAAATGTCATGAAAGACAAAGAAACACTGAAGAACTTTTCCAGATTAATAAAAACTCCATGGATATAACAACTAAGTATAACATAGGAGTCAGAATTTTCCTTTTGTGGACAAAAGGGGTCACATGCTAACCTTGACAAGCTCAGAGAAGGCCTGCATAAAGGTTTTGCAAACTCAGAGACCTAAAGTAACCACAAAGGATGGTCTGAAATTAAACTTTAACTAAAAGCGGTTATGGTGGGTAGTTAAGTCCCAGGCTGGTATCTTCACTGACAAGGTCAACCTTTACCTTAACTGAGCCTAACTGTCTTTTTGCATTTATAATAACACTAGGAGCCCGGTGCACAAAAATTTGTGCACTCGGGGTGGAGGGAGTCCCTCAGCCCGGCCTGTGCCCTCTCACAGTCTGGGACCCCTCAGTGGATGTCCTATGATGGCCTCAGTCTGCCAGGCGCCTTCTGTGTGTGTGTGTGTGTGTGTGTGTGGCCACTAGGGACCTGCCCCCAGCCGCATCAGAGGCTCGGAGCAGTCCTCCTGTGTGTGTCTACCTGCTGGGGGCCTGCCACCAGGCACACCGTGGAGGCTTGGAGCAGGCACCCCCTCTATGTTGATCTCTCAGACTCTTGCCCTCCCCTGCATGTTGTTCTCTTTTTTGAGCTGTGGCCAGGGCTGAGTGTGGCCTGCCTCCCAAGCTTGCCTACTGCCCATCTTCCTCCAGCCACCAGAAAGCAGGGAAAACCCCGCCTCGTGGTCAGGCCAGCCTTTTCCTGCTCCCTGATCCCCGGAAGGGGTCTGGGGAGCCGCCAAGCAGGACTCCAGCCCCCAAGAGCTTGCTTTCCCACTCCCCAGTGGCCCCCAAAGGGCCTGGGGAGCCGC
>PVJC01035571.1:5373-18249 GCA_004026665.1 Murina feae
TTTTCCTTTTTTTTTTTTTTTTTTTTTTTTTTTTTTTTTTTTTTTTTTTTTTTTTTTTTTTTTTTTGTTTTTTTTTTTTTTTTTTTTTTTTTTTTTTTTTTTTTTTTTTTTTTTTTTTTGTTTTTTTTTTTTTTTTTTTTTTTTTTTTTTTTTTTTTTTTTTTTTTTTTTTTTTTTTTTTGGTGTTTTCACTAAGATCCTTAAAGGTCTCACTAAGTTCCTTTGGAATTTCTAGAAGATTCTTGAATAACCTTATAACTGTGCTTTTGAACTCTATATCCAGTAGTTTGTTTTCTTCCATTTCTTTCATTTGTGACATATTTTTTGTATCTGCATTTTGGCTGCTTCCTTGTGTTTGTTTCTGTATATTGGGTAGTGTTGCTAAGTCTCCTTGAGTTGATAGAGTGGCCTTATGCAGTAGGTGTCCTTTAGGCCCCTACCACCCTGTCCTTGGCTCAGCCTCCCCAGTCACCTGAGGTGGATGCTCTTGGTGCACCTCTTTGTGAGCTGTGTGCACAGTCTTGTTGTAGTTGAGCCTTAATTGTTGTTGGTATCACTGGGAGGAATTGACCTCCAGGCCACTTGACTGTGAGGACCAGCTGTGTCTACTTTGGGAGAACTGCTGTGCAGGAGACATGCTTAATGGGTAGGACTTGCTTCAGTGGGGCTTTGGTGCTCACTGAGTCTGCCCTTAAGTGTGTCACTTATGATGTGAAGAGTTGTAATCTGGTGTGGTCTCGCACTGACCACTGGGTACACTGCCTCTTGGATCTCCAAGGAGATGCAAAGTCAGCCACTGCCTGGAGCCACCCAGCAGGAGCTACAGAGAGATCTGAAGATTCCTCCCCTTTGTATTGAGTTTGGAAGTGCCAAGACAAGGCCCAGCTGTGAAGCATAGCCGGCTAGTGCTGATTTGGGGCTCTCTGACCCAGCTGCAGCTCAGCTAACAGGTTTTAGGCTGAGCAAGGACAGGCCATTCATATGCAAAAGCCACTGCACACAGCTTGGGTGGGGTTGTAAATTGGGTATGGTGGGGCCTCAGGGAATCTCCAGGGTGGAGCAAACAGCAATGACTGCCAGTCAGCCCTGCACCAGGGAGGTCTCAGTAGGGGAACAATGACCACTGCAAGCACCTCCACCTCTGGATGAAAGCTGCCCCCACATTCCTGCCCTGATACCAGACAGTCCAGTTTCTCCCCGTATGTGTCTGAGTCTCCCCTGAGTCTCACCTGGCACTGGAGCTCAGAGCAAGCAGGAGCTTGTCTCTCGCTCCTGATTAAAAAAACGGCACACCCAGGTGCCAGCCCTGTTCCATGCCTCTGCACCTCCTACCAGTCTCAGTTCACTTTCTTCTTGACCTCTCTAGTTATAGTACTTCCACTCAGCCAGCTTTCCCATGTTTCTGGATAATAGTTATTATGTATTTTAGTTGTAATATTAATGTAGTTGTGGGAAGCATCTTGTACAGGTGTTTACCTATGCCACCATCTTGGTTCTCTCCTAGAGACATTTTTAGAACTAAATTGTTTGATGTTTTTTGTTTCACAAAATTTCATAATTTACCTTTCCAAATAGAATGAATAGTGCTCTTAAAAATCTATGATAATAATAGCATAATATGCTAATTAGACCAGACAGCTGAACGTCCTTTTAGACAAAGCCTTTTAGGCAGCAGCAAGGGCTGAGGGCAGGCAACCACGGCAGTTGGGAGAAGCAGCACCCATGGGCTGATGAGGGAGGCCTCTTCCCCTTACCATAATGGTTGCCTCCCACAGAGGGATGTCAGTAGGACATCCCCTGAGGGCTCCCAGACTGTGAGAGGGAGCCGGGCGGGCTGAGGGACTCGCCCCACCCCACCGCCCCAGTGCAAGAATTTTTGTGCACCATGCCTCAAGTACCATTATATGACTAGAAGATTTGACTTGTGGTGGTGAACACAATACAATATAGAGATAATGTATTATAGAATTGTACACCTGAAACCTATATCATTTTATTAACCAATGCCACCCCCAATAAATTCAATAAAAAAGTTTTTAAAGAAGTACTAATTGGTAGTTACAAAATAGTCAAGAGGCTCTGGTTGGTTTGGCTCAGTGGATAGAGCATTGACCTGCAGACTGAAGGGTCTCAGGTTCAATTCTGGTCAAGGGTACATTCCCAGGTTCCAGGCTTGATCCCCACTGTGGGGTGTGCAGGAGGCAGCCAATCAATGATTCTCTCTCATCATTGATGTTTCTCTCTCTCTCTCTCTCTCTCTCTCTCTCTCTCTCTCTCTCTCTCTCTTTCTCTCTTTCTTCCTTCCTATCTGAAGTAAATAAAAATATATTTTAAGCCCTAGGCAGTTTGGCTTGGTGGATGGAGCGTCTGCTTGTGGACTGAAGGGTCCCAGGTTCAATTCTGGTCAAGGTCATGTCCCTTGGCTGCTGGCATATCCCCAGTGGGGGGTGTGCAGGACACAGCTGGTCAATGTTTCTCTCTCATTGATGTTTCTAATGCTCTATCCCTCTCCCTTCCTCTCTGTAAAATATATATATATATATATATATATATATATATATATATATATATATATATATTAAAAAATGGTCATGAGGAAGTAAATTACAGCATAAGGAATATAGTCAATATTATGTACGGTGTCAGGTAGGTACTGGAAATATGCCAGGAGGAGGGTCATTTTGTAAAGTATAGTTTTGTTTACCCACTATGCTGTACACCTGAAACTAATGCAAAATATTGAATGTAGGCTGTAACTGAAAAAAAGACATTAAAAAGAGGCTAAGGGATAGTTATCAAGGAGAAACTAAGATGGCGGTATAGATAATCACTTATACTTGCTGCCTCTCACAGCCACATCAAAATTACAACTAAATGGCAGAATACCTACCACCCAGGAATGCAGAAAAGCTGGCTGAGTGGAAATTCTACAACTAGAGAGGTGAAGAAAGTGCATTGAGACCAGTAAGAGGTGCGGAAGCGCAGAAAGTGCTGGCACCTAGATGTGCTGTTCTTTAAACCAGGAGGGAGATACGACCTCCCACTTGCTCTGAATTCCAGTTACAGGCAAGACTCTGGGGGACCCAGACACATATGGAGAGAAACTGGACTGTCTGGCATTGTGACAGGAACATGAGGGCCACTTACTCTTAGAGGTACTCACAGCAATCATTGTTCCTGCATGGGTGCACAGGACACAGAGAACCAGGGACTTCTCCAGTTCAAAGAAGCCATTGCTGTTTGCTCCACCTTTGATTTCCAGAGACCCCACCCCACCCAATTTACAACCCCACACAAGCTGGGCCCATGTGCTTTTGCATATGAATGGCCTGTCCTTCCGCCTAAAACAAACTGCAGCTGAGTCAGGGAGCCCCAGAAATTTCAAAAGAAGTCCCAATACCTGGTAGCAGCAGTGGCCTTACTTCACAGCTGGGCCTTGTCTGAGCACCTCCATACCCCATACAAAGAGGAGAAATCTGCAGATGTCTCTGTAGCTCCTGCTGGGCAATGCCAGACAGTGGCTGACGTTGTACCTCCTTGGAGATGATAATGGATTACAACTCTTCACATACATAAGAAACACACTCAAGGGGCAGACTCAATGAGCACCAAAGCCCTACTGAAGCAAGTCCTGCGCAAAAGGTCTTCCAGACACAGCTGGTCCTCACAGTCAAGTGGCCTGGAGGTCAATTCCTCCCAGTGATACCAACAGCAATTAAGCCTCAACTACAATAAGACTGTGTACACAGCTCACAAAGAGGTGCACCAAGAGCATCCACCTCAGGTGACTGGGGAGGCTGAGCCACTGGGACCTTTAGGACACCTAGCACACAAAGCCCCTCTATCAACACAGGGAAACTAAGCAGCTCTGCCCAATACACAGAAACAAACGCAGGGAAGCAGCCAAAATGTGGAGACAAAGAAACAAGTCACAAATGAAAGAAATGGAAGAAAGCAAACAACTGGATATAGAGTTCAAAACCACAGTTATAAGGTTACTCAAGAATCTTCTAGAAACCTCCAAGAAATTTAGTGTTACCCTCAAGGATATGAAAAAGGACCAAACAGAAATTAAGCATACACTGGCTGAAATAAAGAATAATATACAGAGATCCAACAGTAGACGAGAGGATCCCAAGAATCAAGTTAAAGATTTGAAATATGAAGAAGCAGAAAACACCCAACCAGAAAAGCAAAAATAAAAAAAAGAATCCAAAAATATGAAGATAGTGTAAGGAGCCTCTGGGACAACTTCAAGCATACTAACACCCGAATTATTTTGGTGCCAGAAAAAGAGGGAGAGCAAGATATTGAAAATATATTTGAAGAAATAATGACAGAAAACTTCCCCTACCTGGTGAAAGAAATAGACTTACAAGTCCAGGAAGCACAGAAACCCCAAACAAGAGGAATCTGAAGATGACCACACCAAGACACATCATAATTAAAATGCCAAGGGCAAAGGACAAAGAGAAAATCTTAAAAGCAGCAAGAAAAAAGCAGTTAGTTACCTACAAGGTAGTACTCATATGACTGCCAGCTGATTTCTCAACAGATACCATGCAGGCCAAAAGGGAGTGACAAGAAATATACAAAGTGATGAATAGCAAGAACCTACAACCAAGATTACTCTACCCAGCAAAGCTATCATTCAGAATTGAATGTCATATAAAGAGCTTCACAGACAAGAAAAAGCTAAAGGAGTTCATCACCACCAAAACAGTATTCTATGAAACTAGAGGCCTAGTGGACAAAAATATATGCACTCAGAGGGGTTCCTCAGCCTGGCCTGGCCTATGCCCTCTCGCAGTCTGGACCCCTTGGGGGATGTCCACCTGCTGTCTTAGGCCCGCTCCCCAGGGAAACAGGCCTAAGCTGCAGCCAAACATACTTAGCACTGCTAAGGAGGCAGGAGAGTCTCCCACCACCACTACTGTGCTGGCATCTGACAGCCTGGCTTATGGCTGAGCAGAACTCCCCCTGTTGCACGGACCACCAGGGGGCAGCTCCTGCATTGAGTGTCTGCCCTCTGGTGGTCAGTGTGTGTCATAGTGACCAGTTATACCTAGTTGTTCAGCTGTTAGGGTCAATTTGCATATTACCCTTTTATTATATAGGATAGAAGCCTGTTGCACAGCTGGGGTCAGGCTTGTTTGCCCTGAAAGGTGTCTCAGATCAGGGTGGGGGTTCCACTGAGGTTCTTGGCCAGCCTGGGTGAGGGGCTGAGGGTCGTTTTCAGAATGACCACACCCCTTTCAGGGTGGGGGTCCCTGCTAGAGTGCCTGGCCAGCCGAGGTGAGGGGCTGATGGCTGTTTGCAGGCGGGCCACAGCCCCTTCAGGTTGGGGGTCCCTGCTGGGATGCCTGGCCAGCCTGGGTGAGGGGCTGATGGTGGATGAAGGGATGATGGCTATTTGCAGGCTGGCCACAGTCCCTTGAGGGTTGGGGTCCCCACTAGGGTGCCTGGCCAGCCTGGGTGACGGGCTGAGGGCTGTTTGAAGGCTGTCCACAGTGCCTTGAAGGTTGGGGTCCCCACTGGGGTGCCTGGCCAGCCTGGGTGAGGGGCTCAGGGCCATTTTCAGGTTGGCCACATCCCCTTCATGGTGGGGGTTCTGCTGGGGTGGTGGCCAGTCTGGGTGAGGGGCTGATGGCTGTTTGTAGGCTGGCCACGCCCCCAAGCAAGGACCCTCACCCCATGAGGGTGTGGCCATCCTGGGTGAGGGACTGATGACTGTTTGCTGGCTGACCACGGCCCCCAGCTACCCAAGCTTTCAGGGAGACTGGCTGGAAGCAAGTATCAGGGATTTATCTTCTATCATTGAAACTTTGTTGCCTTGAGTGGAGGCTACATTGTCCAGGGTAGGCAGGAAGCTTGGCTTCTTCCATCACCAGGGAAACCAACCCTCCTGCTTGCTTCAGCTCTGTGGCTGCCAGCCACCATCTTGGTTGGGTTAATTTGTATATATTCGCTCTTATTGGTTGGTGGGCGTGGCTTGGGGTATAGCAGAATGACACCAATTTGCATGTTTCTGTTTTATTAGATTAGATGCTGAAGGGTATTCTCTAAGAAGAGGAAGAAAAAGGTAAAGATAAAAATTATAAACAACAAATACATATCTATCAACAAATGAATCTAAAAATCAAGTAAATAAAAAATCTGAAGAACAGAATAAACTGGTTAATTTAATAGAATCAGTGGCATAGAAAGGGAGTGGACTGGCAATTCTCAGGGGGGAAAGGAGGCATAGGGGTATAGGAAGAGATTGGCCAAAATCGCACACCTATGGACGAGGACAATGGGGGTGGGTAAGGTCACAGCGTGGGGTGGGAACCAGGTGAAGGGAAGCTGTGAGACGATAAAAGAGGAACAACTGTAATAAAGATTTACTTTTTTAAAAAAGAGAGAGAAAGGCCAAGGATTGGTGAATGCATTAAGTGGCTGCTGACCAACTACCCTCGAGTACTGCGCCTAGAAGTCCCATACCACCTGACTGCTCCAGGGCCATAGTGCTGAAATCCGTGGCCTCTCAGGTACAGTAACATTACCAGCTTGTCTGGTCCTGCTACCTCAGACATCAGGAAACCTCATTGAGCTGGTGGCACAGGTGACTGTGGGAGAAAACTCCAAAACTTCAGAGTCTCAGCTGGGACCTCATGGTGGCACTGGTGACTTTGGCAAGTACCCTGCTCGAGAGACTGTGGAACTGGAGGAATGGGGTGTCCACGTTGACCAGGACTGCCAGAGCCTGATGGCCTTGCTATGCAACTGGCAAATGGGGCAGCACCGCTCCTGGTGGGAGGCACCAGGAGTCTGGGATGGCTTTTGTTGCTTCTTTACACGCACACTGACATCTTGGAGCAGACTACTGTGGACAAAATTATCGTGAGTTCCAAGATTGTTAACCCATTTCTACCTGCCTGACTGGCCAGCCAAGTGAATCTGAGCTGTGAAAGAAAAGAACAGCATAAAGCACCTTCTGTGACATTTCACCTGTATTCCTGTAAGGAGTCCTGTGGCAACAAGTACTAAAAGGTGTTAGGACAAAGGCACTTGAGTGGGGAAAATGGGGATCTAAAGGCTTATTGCTCCAAAGAATTGTAAGAGTATTCCATTAAATGGGAAACCTGGTGCTATTTGCTACGTTTTGATAAATATGAACATGAGACCTTCATTATTCACAATTTCATCTGCTCCTGCAGGTGGCAATGGATCAAGGATGAAATAATGAAATGAAATCAAAAGTGCTCAAGTACCAGTCTAACAAAGAATGTAACATTAATACCTTTCACAATACATTCTTCCTGAAGCCTTTAAATTCAAATTCTGGGACTTCTTGGGTTTCTAGAGTTAATATTAAGAATTTACGTTTCTGGGAGAGACATCAAGATGGCAGCATAAGGTAAACACCTTAAATGCAGCTGTGAACAACTATTTCAGAATAACCATGAAAAGAAAACACAGACATCACTCACACCCAAAGAAAGGCTGGCTGAGTGAAAATTCTACAACTAGAAAGAGTGTGAGACTCAGAGGAGTGGCTGAAGCAAAGTACAGAGGTACGGAGGTGCACGCACAGGGCTCGGGGAGGACACGGCACCAGAGGACGTGGTTCTTTTTCAAACCAGAAGGAGCCACAGGCCCCCGGCTGCTCTAAACTCCAGTTCCAGGTGATTTTCTGAGGACCCAGACGCATACCCGGAGAAGGGGGACTGACTGGCACTGGGAGGAAATCCAAAGCGGGTTTCTCTCAGCATTGCTTGCAGGAATTACTGCGGGATACAGAGACCCAGTGTCTCTCAGCACAGGGCTGAGAAGTGGCCATAGCTATTGGCTCCACCTCGTAGACTCCCCGAGGCCCCGCCCCTCCCAAGCTGCATCAGAGGTTTTTGCATGTTAAAGACTGAGTAGCCTAAGGCAAAGGCTAAATCAACACCTCCTTAAAGATACAAAAGCCAGCCTCACCCAGTGGCCAGAGTGGGACCATCCTAAACAAAACTCAGATCCACAAGGAACACACTCGGGGCAGATGCAGTGAGCACAAAAGCCCCACTGAAACAACTCTTACGTCTCTCCAGCACAGAAGTTCTCCCACTGAAGACACAGCTGACTCTCATAACCAAGTGGCTTAGAGGTTAATTCCTCTCAGTGATCACCTAACTCAGAAAGGGAAGCAGCCAAAATGCAGAGACAAAGAAACAGGTCACAAATGACAGAAATGGAGGAAAGAAAACGACAGGATATAGAATTCAAAACCACAGTTATTAGGTTTTTCAAGAATTTTCTAGAGACTGCCGATAAATTTAGTGAGACCCTCAATTAATCTAATGAGACCCTCAAGGATATGATAAAGGACCAACTAGAAATTAAGCATACACTGACTGAAATAAAGAATAATATACAGAGATCCAACAGCAGACAAGAGGATCGCAAGAATCAAGTCAAAGATATGAAATATGGAGAAGGAAGATGGCTGCCGATTAGAAGGCAGACTGAAAGACAGTGAGAGAGAGAGAAGGAACAGAGAGTGTGTGGATGTACCAAGCGTGGAAATTTGTGGGTGTGCAACAGCTATACTCCAGAGGACTGTTGGAGAACCCGAATGGGGCTCCCTTAACCAGGCGCTGCCTCCACTACTGCTGAAATCTCTCCCGGAGCTGCTGAATCTGCTGCGGAAACAGGGCCATCTTGGGTGACTGTTACAAGAAACGTATATATACAGGGATACTGCAAACAGGTCACCCAGGGACCAGCCAGGAAGCCAGGAACACCGGAGCTCAAACCAAGAATACGTGGACCCAGACGAGCCCTGCACCTCCTCACGGAAAGGTCAGATTTCACTTGTTAAAAGTGTGGTTTGTATTCCAGGTGGGAGAGTTGAACGCACGCAGGAGAAGTCTCTGCACAGCAGAGTCTGCGCCCCTCCCCTCGGGGCCAGCCCGCGCTCCACAAAGTCCGAGGCGGTTGGCACCAGCGTGACCTGAGTGTGGGAAGAGGTCCCGCAGGCTGCTAGCAGAAGGAAACCCAAAAAAACCACCCCATAACTGATCGGGACACGAAAAGACAGCCTCGGTTTTGGGTGGTGGAGAAGAGACATTGGGAGAGTTACGCGCAGAGCTGGAGGAGGAAGGGAGCCCGCGCATCTCTTTGAAGAGGTTCCTTTTTTCCCTCTCGTTATTAAATCTAGGCTTGGGATTATTAAACCCAATACATAGGAGCACCCAATTGGGGTCGCTCACGGAGACTGCAGGGGAAAACCCTGTTTGTGTGTCCTGAGAAGCAGAGCAGGGAGTGACGGATTCGGAAACCAGTTCAGGGGCAGTCCATTCCGCCAAACTACTATTAAGTGTGATAGGAAAAACAAAACCTAAATGCTGGCTAGAGAGGACTTGTAGCCGAAGAGGTCACTCCAGAAACACTGCCACCCAGAGGCTGATTCACAAACTGACTCTTCTGTAAACACAAATAAAGGCAGAAATACTGCCGGCTTTTAAATCAGGAGTGGTATACGACGCAGAGGAGTAGAGAATCGCAGGAAACTTCCATACTTTCCTGAATAGCTGACAAGACTAAGGCGAACCAATCAGAAGAGGAGAAGTGAATGACCCTCACTACTGCACATTTTTCTCTCTTTTTTTAATTTTTTCTTTTTTTTAATTTTTTTCTTTTTCTTTTTTTCCTTTAAGAAACAATTTTTTGTCTTTTTTCCTCACTTGATTTTACCTTTTTAATTATTGTATATTTATTTTTAATCAATATTATTACTACTACTATTTTTTTTCTTTTTCTAAGAGTCACTTTATTTTATCTTTATACTAAGGGCCCGGTGCACAAAAATTTGTGCACTCTGGGGGTGGGGGTCCCTCAGCCCGGCCTGTGCCCTCTTGCACTCTGGGACACCTCGGGGGGGAGGGGGATGTCCACCTGCTGGCATGCCTGACCAGCCTGGGTGAGGGGCTGAGGGCCACTTTCAGGCTGCCCACAGTCCCTTCAGGGTTCGTGCACCGGGAGGTGGGAGGGCTGGTGAGTGCAGGCCTGGACGTTTCCCACCAGAGGGCTCACGATCTCACACGCCTGGTGGGCCCCCACCACTGAGGGGGTCGGACGCTGGTGCAGGATCCCTCGGTGGGGCCCTGCTGCTGAGCAAACACAGCCGGGGTGGAGCCGGGCAGCGGACTAGCTTCAGATTCTCCGCACTGTGCAGCAGATGCTCCTGCACGCCTTGTGGAGGCCCCTGGGGGACAGATGAAGGTAGCAGAGCCAGGCAGCAGACCCAGGACAGGCATTCCTGGACGCCCTAAGGAGGCTTCCGGCAGGGAAAAGCCAGGCTGCAGACCCAGGAAGGCTGCTCCTGCAAGCCCCATGGAGGACCCGCTCTCCCGCACGCCTGGTGGAGGCCCCCGGGTGGCAGAGCCAGGCAGTGGACCCGGGCCGGGCGCTCCTGGATGCCCCGAGGAGGCCCCAGGCCGGACCCCCCTCACTGAGCTGACACACCTGGCACAGCTATGCTGAACGCGGAGGCACCCAGTGCAGAGCCGCCCTGCCAGCCTCCATCTTGGCTGGGTTAATTTGCATACAGCTGCACTGATTGGCTGGTGGGCGTGGCTTAGGTGTCTCGGGTAATGGTCAATTTGCATATTACTCTTTTATTATATTAGATTATTTTGAGATTAGTGTTCTTCATTCTATTTTCAGATTTCCTATAGCATCATTTTACTCTATCTCAACTTTACCTTTATGCCAACACTCTCTTCCTCACTATTCCCCTATTGCTGTCCTTTTTCTCTTAACCAACTCATGCTTTAGACTCTCCCTTTTTTTTCTTTTTACCCCCCTGTTACAATTTCACCCTACTAAGATATCTAATTTCCAATCCCCTGCTCTAAGCCCACAGATACCTCACTCATTTCTTTCTTCATTATCCAAAAAATTTTTTTTTCTCTCCCTCTGTTGTTCTGCTGTTGTTTCTGTAACTGTTGATTATACTGCGGTTTTTATAATTGTTGATGAGACTGTCTTGCTTTTTCTTTTTGTTTTTTGGTTGTATTTTGGTTATTTTTTTATTCTGTTTACCTTGTTAGATATTAATTGTTAATTGATTGATTAGTTGATGTACTCCATTCATCTGTAGGTCTTGGTAGATGGCATTTGTTGCTACTAGTAACCATTCTATTTGAGTTTTCTCCCCATACAATCTCTTTCCTCCTTTTATTTCATTCTTTTTTATCGCTGTTACCTTTTTTTTTCTTTGCCTTCCTTTTCCCAAATTTGTTTTGGCACTCCCTTTCTCCTTTCTTTTCTTCTTTTTCTTTCTTCTTTACTCCCTAACTCTCTTTTCTATGGTGGTGACCGTTAGTGGGTTATAAGTATCGTGAATACATTTGGGTTCACATCGTTGTGCATTGTGCCTTGCTGTGTTGTATTTTGTGCCTTTAAATCAACACAGGAGAGAAAAAACTATATAACCAGATACCCAGAGAAGATAGATCATGGGGAGACAAAGAAACAGCCCGCATATGAAAGAAAAACAGGCATCACCAGAAAGGGAAGTAAATGAAAGGGAGGCAAGTAACTTGTCAGAGAAAGAATTCAGGGAAATGGTCATAAGGTGGATGAAAAGAATGGAAGACAAATTTGACAGTATGTGTAAGAACCAAGAGGAAATGAAGAAGAACCAAGAGGAAATGAAGAAGAACCAAGAGGAAATAAAGAAGAAGCAAGAAGAAATGATAAACGACATCACTGCTATGAAGAACTCAATAGAAAGCATCAAGAGTAGACTAGAAGAAGCAGAGGACCACATCAGTGAGCTAGAAGAAAAGGTAGAAAAAAATACCCAAGCAGAGCAGCGCCTAGAAAAAAGAATTAAAAAGCAGGAGGAGAGCCTAAGAGAACTTTGGGACAACACAAAACGAAACAACATACGCATAATAGGGGTGCCAGAAGAAAGGAAACTGAGCAAGGAATAGAAAACTTGTTTGAAGAAATAATGACAGAAAACTTCCCTGAAATAGGGAAGAAAAAACCCATGCAAATCCAAGAAGGCCATAGAGTCCCAAACAAAATGAACCCCAAAAGACCAATGCTAAGGCACATTATAATTAAATTGGCAAACACCAATGACAAGGAAAGAATCTTAAAAGCGGCCAGAGAGAGACAGAAAGTTACCTACAAAGGATCCCCCATCAGACTAGCGACCGAGTTCTCAACAGAAACACATCAGGCAAGAAGGGAATGGAATGAAATATACAAAGTCATGCAAAGGAAGGGTCTGAATCCAAGAATACTGTAACCAGCAAGGCTATCAATCAAAATTGAGGGTGAAATTAGGAGCTTCACAGACAAAAAAGGACTAAGGGATTTTGTTACTACCAAACCAGCAATGCAAGAAATGTTAAAGGGCCTACTGTAAAAAGTAAAAATAGGAAACGAAAAAGGAACACAAGGGTAAAGAGTAAAAATGGCGACAAAGAAGTATTTATCAATAATAACTTTAAATGTAAATGGATTAAATGCTCCAATCAAAAGACACAGGGTAACTGAGTGGATAAGAAAACATGACCCACATATCTGCTGTTTACAGGAAACCCACCTCAGAAAAAAAGATGCACACAATCAGATGGCGAAAGGATGGAAAAATGTTTTACAGGCCAATGGAAATGAAAAAAAAGCTGGGGTAGCAATACTTATATCTGACAAATTAGATCTCAAAGTGAAGGACATAAAAAGAGATAAGGAAGGCCAATTCATTATACTAAAAGGAGCCATTCAACAAGAAGAAATAACTCTGGTAAACATATATGCACCCAATATAGGAGCACCCAAATACATAAAAAAACTTCTGGAAGATATCAAGGGAGAGATTGACAGCAATACAATC